>BQKN01064330.1:147106-213212 GCA_022839385.1 Asparagus kiusianus
TATATATATATATATATATACACATACATATGTGTGTGTGTGTGTATATATATACACTTCTATGTGTATACATATATATGTATATACATACGTAAATATATATATGTACATATATCGTTATATGTGTGTGTTATATGTATATACATATGTGTATATATATATGTACATATATCGTTATATGTGTGTGTGTGTGTGTACACACACACATACATACATATAAAGGTCATGTGTGGTACCCATCAAGACTATCTTTTTTCAAGACCTAGCACACATAAGCATGCATCTCAATGCAAATCCAGAGGATAAAAATGTCAAGTGGACGTCCACTTAATTTTACAGAAACTTTAATGCACATGTAAGTACAAATTTACATATATACATGCATGTATACACGCATAGATACATGCATAGATACATGCATACATACATGTACCTATATTCTATACATAGCAGAAGGCTAGAAGCCTAGAATAAACTTAAGACTAAGGGCTCTGTCCACCATCTTATTTATGCATTTTGCTTTGAGATCCGTGATGGTGTGGGATACACATCAATGCGCATATCTCAAAGATAGGCATAATATGTATCACATAAAACACGAATCTCAAAGCACATCTAACAAATAATTAAGTTAGTGGACAAGCCCTCGGCCCACTGAAGTTTATTCTAGCTTCATTCTGGGGTGTGGATCAGTAGGATAGAATATAATGGGTAATCTGACGGAATGAGGCGTTGAGCATCTTTATCAAGATGACTACAACTAAAAGAAAAGGGCCTTTGAATGTGGGGGTTGTTCTTATTTTACCCGAGGGGTTCGAATTAGTGATCAGAATATTACGGACATTTAACAAATGAATGTATATTTATTATAAAACTGAGAATCACTATGACTGTGGTCAAAGGTAACTGGCCATGTAACCTTTTGAAACACCTATTACAATCTGAGACCATCACAGTGAAATAATTGAGGTTAGAGCTCTGAAATGGAAAATCCAGATTTGAGTTACTATGTTTGGTTTCGCAAGAACTATGTTGTTCTGGACTTCATAAAACGGACATTCTGCTTTTCTATAGACACAGGCATACGCATCTATTAATGTGGCTTATTTGCCTTCAGATCCAGATGTAGTTTATACCACTGTTAGTGTCTTCTCTGAAGGCTCCTTTTACTCACAAAGAACTATATAATTAAGAAGGCTTAGGACTCTTATCTCTTCAACATAAGCATTCATGAAGAACTTGGAGCAAAGGTAAAACTGAAATCAGAGTAAGAGAAGGCTGCCAACTGATCCAGAGAATTTTATAAAATTGAGGTGATTTATCCAATTTATTCAATCAAGGACGTGCTTCATGAATACATGAATAGCCAGCATTTTCTTATTGTTGCTTCATGTGCTATTGCATATGTTTGACTATAGATGGAACATAAAAATTGTAGTCCCGATAAAAATATAATATAACTTGACCATTGAGAAACAAATACCTTCAAAGTTTTCAATGTTGGCTCGTCAAAAAACATGCAAAGCCTGAATCTGATATGTGCATTAAGTTTTTCAATAATGGAAGTTGCACCAAATATATTGGAAGCAGGCACACGTACCTTGAAAAGGCCATGTAAATAATGTTATATCCTGTAAATGTCAAACAAACAAGGGCAAGCAGAGATTTAAAATAATAAATGTGGCTTGCCTCAAACTCAGTCAACTCAATGGTATAATGATTATAGAGAGATTGAAGTTCGGCAACTAGTGGTACATCATCCATGGAGTTCTTAAAACATCCCTCATATACATGGTCATAGCAAAGGAAATTATCTAGCATTTCCTGACCAGTTTCCATCATATATCTGGATTTGAAGAAAAGACTTCCCAATTCCAAGTACTGCAAAATGAAAATGAACATGTCATAATTAAATATTCTTCTTGGTCTGAAAAATATGATTCTATAATGAAGGGGAAAAAACCAAAAAAAGAGGCCAATATAATTATTACCTGAATATAAAATTTCAATAAAACAAAATGATACAACATATTAGTAGTGGTACTAAATGCATGATCAATAAACACAAAAAGACTTTTTCCCTATTAACTTAAACAGTCAACAAGGAGATATTATGTTGTTTTCACCTGACTGACATTTTTTGTGGTAGTTTATGCAAAAATAATAATAAATAAAAATAAAAATAAAAAAGACAACAACAAAGCCTTTCTTTCAACTTTTTTGGGGATCCTATCCATCCATTCAGTTCCATTAAGGATCATGTTCTCTATTAAGATAACCATTAAGTATTATCATTATCCATCAAGTGGAAAAAAAATAAGACACTAACAACAAATGTAGAGTTTATCTTAAAATATATATGGACTGCATGGCCTGACCTGGTAAAACATGGGCAAAGATGATTACTTGAGAAGAAATCGGCAAATAAGCAATTGATCTGAAGGCTGAAATATTGTGGGCAATTGGGACCATAGAGGTGGATTCAATTGTAAAAAAAGAAGATTTGACTGAATATCGAGGAGCAAAAGAATTTAGTCTGAAATACCAAATGAAAGTGGATCAGTTGCGATGGATGCTGGCAACTGTTGGATGCGTGGTGGGCCGAGTGTTTTTGGATGTAGGTGAAGGTGTTTACATGTGTTCTTTTTTTTTTAGGGGGGGTGGTTGGGGGGCATGTGAATGGTTGCTTGGGTGTGTGCAAGACAGATGTCTCAAGTGTGTGCATAAGCATCATGTGTAGATGTGCCTATGGGTAGTAATATTAATATCATAATAATAATATTATTATTCATTAACTATGCTTTTCTTTCTATTTCTTCTTTTTTTGGGTGGGGAGGATGGAGGTGGTGAAAGATGTTATCGGTTGGGGTTTGTTCTGGCCTTGGTAGGAACTGTATGCACCTTAAACAAATGTTTTAAAAGTTGGCCGTCATGTTAGATATAGCAGCCGACATGTCGAATCGGGGCCCGAATAGCCACGACATGGAGTCGTACATGTAAAATGGCGTTTTTGAGAATATGTCGGGAATATATCAAGTCGAAGCGGATATGTCGGGCACAACATCAATTTTGAGAAGGCGACCAATTCTTCTTCTTTTTTTGGCTCTGAAAATTTTGGTAGTTAATGGGTTTTGAATTGGAATAAACCTTAAAAACTCGACTTGACCTCCTCCAATAACTCAATCACAAAAGATGCTCTATGGTTGGCTTTCTTTTGCCCTAAATCAATCGCGACAGCTGCTTCATCTTCTGCTCTGCCATCTCTCTTCAACTAAGAAACACCCTAAATCAATCGGATCGACTCTCGCAGCTATGACTATCTCGCCCTCTCTCTCTCTCTCTCAATATCTCTCGGTTTCTCTCTCAATGGTGGAAACTGGGGCTTCGAGTCACTAGCGACAAAAAATTAGGGCTTCAACTGAGTATATCTCCTTTACAGTTACTCTCTCCTTTAGACTTTCTTTCTCTCTCAATCCCTCTTAACACTCTTCCTCTCCCTCTCAGTACCCATCTTTCTTTTCTCTACCTCTTTCTCTATCTTTCTCTTAGTCCTCTCTCCTCTCTCGCAGTCTCTCCCTCTCTCTCTCCGCCATTGTTTCAGTCCCTCTCAGGCCTCATCACTTGGATGGTTTCAAGTGTGATCGAAATCAAGTTTCTACAATCGGTTAATGATATTAAATATCATATATTATTTACTTTTTTATAAGTTTAGACTACAAAATTTATTAAGTATGCCTAGATTGCATTTAAGACATCATATTATACATGTGCTCATCATCCAATATGGACTTTAGTCGTCTCACATGAACCCGACATTCTACATTTAATGTACATATCCCCCGATATATCCCCGATTTCCGCAATCAGACAGAATTTTTGTCATCTCACATGAACCCGACATTCTACATTTAGATCTGGCCTTAAACTACTAGGGGTCTTAATAATTTTTTTCAAAGTAGGGTTCTTTAGTAACTAAACAACTAGCTTGTGAGTAGCTCCTGAACTGAAATACATTCATATGATACAAAAAATTTGATATTAGGTCAGAAACAAGAAAATTGGACTCATCAACACAATGATGATGATTCATTATCACTAATTAAGGCCCCTCTACAATTGCATTATCCAAGTTGTCTAACCAAAATGGGTTAGATATGGAGTATTAACACCTAGTAGCACGGATATGGGTACAGGTACAAGGACGGGTGTGGGTGCGGGCAGGGTGCTGAACACTACAAATTTGTAGAATGTAAGGTATGGGGATCGGCTGAAACTCATCAGCTGAAATCATAATTCTAGAGTAGATTTGGAAATAACCCTTTGAATATTTAGTTCTAGATTGAATATGGGCTAAAATGAATCTGCCCCTTGCCCAAGAAATGTACGATGAGTATTTTAAATTAAAATATGCATCATGTGTTTGAGTACAAGTCTGATAAATGTATGGCTATGTCCAATCAGGATCCAAGAAGTGTCGGGTATGGGAACGGCCTCATGACAAAAGTACTCATGCAATAGAGTAATACACTATTGCAAAAGAGAAACTTATAATAGAAAACCATCTCTATCACACTTGATCTATCAGCAGAAAATTTGTTTGAAACTTATTCTGCACTATCAACAAAAAGAAAGGCTTGCAAACTTAATATGCTAGTTGGAATGTTCAAAACTGCATCCTACCAGTCATGAATTTCAACCAATGTAACCAAGAAACAGCCTCTCCAATAAAACTAATCCTGAAGAAGGTATCATAACATATTGACCCCCTAGCCTGAAGCTGAAGCTTTCCCAAGCAAAATGAGCTCATGCCTCGCAACATATTAACATAGGAAAAACCATCAAGTTTGATAATATAGACTGTGAGGAAGAGGGCGAGTGATTCCTGGGCATGGAAACAGATTCTGAAAGTTAGAGATGTGATTATTGGTATGTTAGGCTCTAATATTAGGATCATTCAGAAGATGCAGGATTGGTTCAAAGGTGATAAATTTGCGATTTCACTTGCATACAGAGACATTATTCCATCAGGTCAAAGGATGGTATGGCATTGGACTGCCTGGGGTAAGCTACAGTTCCCAAAATTGCCTTCACTCTTTGGTTAATTACTCATAATAGATTACTTAGAAAGCAAAGTCTTCAATCTGCAGGAGTTCAATTAAATATTGCTTGATGTCTATGTTCAAATTCTGTTGAAACTGAAGAACACATGCTCTTTGAGTGTGTTTTCTCAGCTGAGGTTTGCAACAGGATCATGTGTTGGATTAGTTTGAAGGAGAGAAGCTGTGAGTGGAGGATTGTGTTCAATATTTTTAATCAGAACTTAACCAGGAGGGACTATGCTTTGGATGTTAAGAGGATGGTTGTTGCGGCTGTTGTTTATCGATTGTGGTTTGAAAGGAACCCCAGATTGCATTCGGATGCTGTAATGAGCCCTGAGATGATGTTTAAGAGAGTAAAATTTGTTATATTGTCAAATATCCAGTCATTATCTCTCTCTTAAGTATAAAGAGTAGATTGCTTCTTTGACATAGTTTTATTGAGATTGTAAATATGATCTGGCTTAGGTATATACCCCTCATAATGTAATTGTCGGGTATGCCTGAGTTTTTGGATGTATACACAACGCTTACTTGATCAATGGAAGCTTTATTCATTGATAAATAAAAAAAATTCTTGGGTCTCAACCTGTCATTAAACCACTATGACTTGGCAGCACTTTCAGACAAAATCCCAAAAACAGAACCAAAAACAAAAGATAGTCCTTCTACAAAACCTAGCAGTCTAATTAGATAAGTTGATCTACTATTTTTCTAACAAAATAGATGGTCATGAAATAAAGGACCAAACCTAAGCACTTCCAAGATAATGAAGATTCTACATGTGCAAGAAGATTTTCTACAAGAATGGCAGCCAATGCTAAGCGATAATACAAGTCACAGAGCCCCCATTTAGTGACATTCGAGTCCAGGAGTCAACATGAAGAATTTTGTGCAGGGAACACATTCTTCTATAAATCATCATCTAGAGAAATGGTAGTGCAAAATATATTGATGGACATGTAGCAGAAAAAGATGGCCTTAAACAAAGCATTAACAGTACAAGTGATAGCAATACTTATCACAAAGGTAACTCAAGAAAATAGATTTAATTGCTAAAAGCATATCATTGAATTGATAACTAGTAACAAAGTCAAACTTAAACCTACCATGATTGGATTGTCTAAGATTTCACTTCTGAAGGGAAGCTTTATGACAACATTCATGAAAGTGACATCCCAGTTTACCTTCTTACGATTAAATTGCATGTACCTGTGTGCAATATAGATGTATAGTAGAAACAATGTTAAAATGTATAGAAAAAACAATGTTAAGGAAAAACTAGAACAGGATATCATCAGAAGAAAACTCACTCAGTTTTTGATAGCAATCTAGCCGGGAAACTTCTAAGCCCATTCAGTGAATGTAGTACCTAAAGTTCAATAACAAGTTAATGAGAAATATATCTTCGACCCACATGCCACAGATTTTCTTCTATTTTTCACTTGCTAATTGAGTCGAGAGAAATCAATATTTTATTCTCCTCATCATTTCCACATTCCATTATATTTTCATAGCAATCAAACAATACATATAAAGAAAATGGATGTCGCATCAGCTGCCACCTCAACTCTCCATATTTTTTACTTCTATCATCCAAACAAGATTTGCAAATAGAAAGTCGTGATAAAACACTTTCTCTTTACTTTTTTATTTTCCACTTTTCCAGCAGTCAAAGTAGGTCTTGATATGGTCCGCCAAATTCATATTAGCGGCACATGTTATAATTTTGAACTTACCAAAACCTGTGTACATATCATTAAAATTTAGTTGTAATGAACCATTAATTCAGCGAATAAAGTTATATAATTGCATAGCCTTATATGAAGCCTAGGTATACAGACAGTGAAAATAAGATGTACTGACATACTGTGAGTGAACCTTAATTACAGTGGGTAAACCTACGTGTTTGCTTTATCCCAAATAAATTATGTATGTCACATATAGTTTAACTAAGGTCATAGTGAACCTTGGTTTCTCACCTGGGAAGCTGTACAATTGAAACTTTGTACAACTGCACGTTCATATGAGTTCCTTATTTCAAGCTGACACATAGATTTACTATATGGAACAAGGTTTTGTCATTAAAAGCTTTACTTAAACTACATGTACTTGAAGGTTTTAGGTTGAAAAATTACTGAATTTCCATGAGATAGATTCGAATGGTTTGTAGAACGTAACCGAAACTTATCAGAATTCTGAACGGAATCTGATGAAAGAATCAATACATACTAGTAAGCCTGAGAATCAACAGATTAAATCCCTAGAATACAACTAATCTCAGAGGAATATCAAAAAATATTTCTTTTCTTTTCTATTTCGACTGAGGAACTTGTCAGAAGATTTCAGAAAATTGAAGGATATTTCCCAGCCAAAAGCTTCTTGAAGATAAATTACAATATGCATTAATTTCAGACTAGTTATCTTTCTTAACATATGGACTACAAGGAAAGAATAAAACAAAGAAACAATATAGATTAAAGCCTACAAGTAGAAAAGTAAAATGTCAATTGCAAGTGCTTCAAGCTGGTACAATTCATTAGCAGTATCCATTCAGCTTACATATTTATTAATAAAATGAGACAACAATCATCCAGATATTAAATCAAGAAAGAAAACAGAGGGGGAAAACATAAAAAACATGAAAGTATTCTCTTACCCTGTCTTGCTGCAACTGGAAAGATGCCATAATATTATAAAACTGTAGTAGGTCCAAAAAGAAACCCGGTCCATAAGTAACTTCAAACGGTTGTAACATAACCTAAAAACATCATAGGCAATCAAAAGATTTAAGGAAGAATAATGATGGCAACATAAAAACATCCAAAAAGAAAAAAAACCGAGATTAAAAAATAGCAATATTCTAGCAAAAATTCTCAACTAATATTTGCAAATACCTTCACTGAAATTTCAGAAGCTTGCTTTGGCTGTAGCAGATTAACTTGAATGTCCAAAAAGGGGACTGTATGCAATGGTGAATTCTCCTCAAAGACGGCCTATGGAAGATTTGGCTTAGCAAAAATATTTAGCAGAAAGAAAGAAATTTAAGAGTTTTTGAGCATATCTAAAAGAAAAGGGATCACCTCAGCCTTTAACACAAGTAGATCATCACAAGGGTTGATTATCTTCACCGAGCCTATGGCAGCAAGAACGGAAACGGAATCTTCCCACACTTTAGATTCAAAATCGATCCCATCAAGTATTGCATTAGCAATAGTCCTATTAAGCTTCCTAAAATATTAAATTAGAAATGACAATTAGCCAATTGAGATTAACATACAATCTAGGAAGACAACATGTAACAGAACTCGGGAACATCTGCATGATTTCTTCTTAGAAAGAGAAGTAGATGTTGCACTTTGTAGATACCAGGAGACAAATCATGCAGTAAAACATAAATATCAAATTAACATTACAAACTGCAGCCTTGCATATATATTTCAGAGAAAAAAATGTCCAAGAAATTGTCGAGTTATGAATAAACAGTAACAAAAGCACAAAGTCATTTTATCACAAGATGTTTGTCCATTTTATATGAGCTCTCTTCCAATCAGCTACATTCCTAATCATTCCCCTCTTAAATACTCAAATTTGCATTAAACATAACTGAATTTTATCCTTTCTTCATAGCTATTAAGAGGATGGGAACCAACATAGTCCAAAAGATCTTAGTATGAAGGCTAAACTACATGGTTCTACACAATACTTTTCCACATAATCAACACAAATGCAGACATGCCACGCCATCCACGCAGGCACTCCTGGATGCACACGCATATGAACATGTGCGGGAAAAAAAAGTCATCAGGGGGAAACTAAATTTTTTAATAAGTACCAAGAGCAAAAAGCCATGATACAACCTTGTAAGTTGTACCAAGGTAGGTGGACCTCATCACTGCATCTCACGGTACCTAGGTTTGCAAAATGATACCTCCCTCCCTCTGTGCGTATGCATATGGTTGAGCTAGAATCCACTCCCTCCCTCTGTATGCGTGATGGTTGAGCTAGAATCCACTTTAAGTGGATTGAGACTCTTATCCGCCCAATTTTTAAGCCATTGCATCCATCACATAGATTAAAATCAGATTTGATGATGTGAAAACAGATAACTCATGGAGGGGTGATTTGGGGGGGAAACTAAAAAAGATGCTAGTTTAGATTGAGATCCTTCTCACTTCTTCGCAGCAGAGAAAAAAACCACTCGAGCGCCTCAGATGCCCCATCTCCTTTACCTTCAGCCATGAGTGCCTCTCTGTTTCCGGTAAAAGTTACTGTTTTCATTGCTGTTCTCTTTTTCGAGATATCTGTTACAACTTTGAGCGTTACAACAGAGTTTAAATGAAAACAAAAGATTACAACTTAAACGAAAATAAACACGAGAGCCCGGTTTGGTACGGTCTCGCTTGCGTGGGTTGTTGGCCTGTGACGGGGACGTCGATGTCCGTGGACCGCCGACTCTTCAAGATCCTTGCCGGTAAAATCCGGCAGAGTTTCGTCTATCCGCGTAGGATATAGAAACAGAACCTCGTCGATCCGCGCAAGATCTAGAGGTTATAAGCGTATATCTCGGCTAAAACGAGATAATAGCTCTTCTTAGTGTCGCCGCTAAGGAGCAACACTAAGGAAGGGGGGTGAATGACAGTGGAGACTCCTCGGTCCGGCAGGGCTTCGCCGCTCTCCTGCAGACTCTGACTCCTCACTCCGGCAGGGCTTCGCCGCTTCACACAAGAGGAATCCTTGGCTAAGATAATTCAGCCTTGAATTCCGGAGCCAAGAGAATGGAGGCTAAGGGCCTCTATTTATAGGCAAATGAGAGGGGGGGGAAAAGACACCTTGGAGACACCCCCTAGGGGGTGTCTCGAGCCAGCCAAGACATGTTTGGGTATCCCCGGTTCAGCCCGGGGCCGTGCCGTTGTCCCGCTGTTGACTCGCCGTTGACTTTTCGTCCGAACTCGGATTTGAGTGATTTCGGATGCGTTGGAATCGTGACGGCGAGCTCTGTAGGCCCCGATGGTTGGATTATCTGTGGGGTGATCGAGGCACAGCGGGCGTTGGTCCGATTGCGGTGATAGCGGGGTTTTCGATCAACCTGTATCCTCGTGATTCTGTCATTCTGTCGGCTCACGTAATCCGTCGGTTTGCTTCAGTCGCTCACCGGCGTCATTTGAGCTCTTGTGAACTGGGTAGCATCGTTCGATCGTCGCTCGTTGACACCGAGCTATGTTCGGGGACCTATCGGTAATTTTCGATGCCTACACTCTCCTCGTCACCGCCTGTTGCAAGCGCCTCATCTCCTTCCGCAAGCATCAACAAGATGAAGAGCGCATCTTTTCTAATCTGATTTGTGCAAGTTGAATCGTTGAGATTATAATAGTCTTTCACCCAATATAAAGTTTAATTTCTTATGGTATAATTTCTTGATTGCATAGTTTGATGGTTATAATCCTTTCTCAAGGACATGGCGAGACACATGGTTTTCTTTGGGTCAAAGATGCAAAAGGTCCAAAGAAACTGGAAAAGAGGTTGCTGATAATGGCGGTTTGGGTGAGTATAAACTTTGAGAATTATTGGTGTGAGCTTTCATGTTAGTTTGTCGTGATTGTCCTTTTGACTCTAATTATTTGAATTTATTGTGTAAGTTTGGTGTTAAATTACTTACGTAGTTAGATTTAAGTAAATAATAAAATTAAGTTTCAATTGATCTGTTTTCTCAATGGTATTGCATTATTATTTAGGTGTTAAATTACTTACGTACCTATAATAATTTTATGTCATGTCTAGAGGGCAGTGTGAGGGAGCCCAAAGAGCATTTGCGTCGGGGTGGCACGATGCCGGGGTCAAGCAAGCAGCAAGTTCCCCGCTTTATCCTTTGACCTTCTGTTAACAAGATAAAAAGGAAATAGGATATCGGAGTGATATTTTCTACCTTATTTAACTTTATTACCTCCCATTCTATAATTGTATACCAACTCATTAAATTGATTTTGATCAGTCAACCCAATTCAATGGCTAAAAACTTGGGTGGACAAGAGGCTTTATCCACTTAAGTGGATTCAAGTGCTCTCCCCCACCCCCCCTCCCTACCAGTGTTTTAAATATCGGCCGATAATTGATATTATCGGCCGAGTTATCGGATTTGGGAGCTCTCCGCTAGGATAAATTGGATTTTAAATCGGTTATCGTTTTTCTAGGTTTATCGGCGATTTATGGGCACTTATCGGCCAATAAGTAAGACTTTTTTATCGGGATTATCGGGATTATCGGCCTATTTTGACTAACATTATATTTTTTCAAGACTATGATGCAAGTTTCGCTTTCTACAATTGGTTAATGATTCTAAACATGATGATTTACATTTTGATATGTTTATATTTCATTAAGCATGATTAGATTATATTTTTTAATTGTTATATTATATATACACATCATCCAGTATATCACTCCGATAAATACTACTTATCCCCGATATATCCCCGATTTTCGCTATCCGATAAGGATTTTGGTCGTCCGATAAATCCCTGATAACCGATATTTAAAACCTTGCTCTCTACACACACATATGGTAAGATTTCTAAGGTGTTAATTGGGATTCAACTAAAGGATGCGCCTTCAAAACTACGTTATATATAATTAATTTCTTGATCCACTTTGATCATTTTGATTTACATGTTTTGGATGGTATAATAAACAAAAAAATTAGGTAAGTTGGATTATAATTACAAATGCATCAAATGATTGTAAAATTAACGGTTTTACGATAATACAACTAAGTCATAATAAAAAATGTGTTAGAAGTATTGAAAATCACAACTTTTTATTTATACATGTTTTAAGGCATTTATATCATGATGAATTGAGCTAATCATCCTTTGGAATAGTCTAATCCATGCATAAAGAGATAAATCCTTAGATTGAATTGAATGTGACACCTTAGGAACATTTTCACACACAGAGACACACACACATATATATAGAGCACTATGAGTATGCTTGGTACCAAACACAAACTTGGTACTTAGTAGTGAATTGGCTCATCTCTATCCACACATTTAAAGGTGTTCGCTTGAAAATGGTTCTCACTTATTTACTCACGCATTAAGTAAATGGATGAAAAGTGGTCACTTCACTACCAAGCACCAAAATTGGTGCTTGGTACCAAGAATGCCCATTACTCACACACGTACATATAGAACATATAGAGAGATGTGTATCCTTGGTAACCAGCAACAAAATTTGGTATTTGGTAATTACATGACTAGTTCTCATCCACCCATTAAAAGTGGAGATCATTTTCAACTGGAGTTGCTAATTAATAAGGGATCATTTTTAAGTAATTTGAATGAGTGGGTGAGAAGGAGTCATCTCACTGCCAACTACTAAGCTTCTGCTTAGTACCAAGCATACTTTCATATATATATATATATATATATATATACACACACTAAGGTCCTTAGTAGCGACAAGTGCGTATGTGTGAATAATGAGCATGTTTGGTACTAAACATCGAATTGGTGCTTG
Source organism: Asparagus kiusianus (assembly GCA_022839385.1). Lineage (NCBI taxonomy): Eukaryota > Viridiplantae > Streptophyta > Magnoliopsida > Asparagales > Asparagaceae > Asparagus > Asparagus kiusianus. Next base: position 159,721 of record BQKN01064330.1, read on the forward strand.
GTACTCATCCACATATTTAAAGGTGCTCATTTAAAAATGGTTTCCACTTGATTATTCACTTATTAAATAAGTGGCTGAGAAGTGGTCACATTACTACCGAGCACTAATTTTGTGCTTGATATCAAAGGTATCAAGCATTACCAATTACTATCTGTACATTTATATATAGAGAGATAAAAGACCTAGAAATAACTTAGCGGTGCTGAATTTCTTGTTTGCTGTCACATGTCAAGTTGCTATCTATTAAAGAACTTAGATAATTTTAGGCGAATAATTAGACTTTTGAGTTTAAAAAGAGAATAGTCACAATGAAAATTGCACTTTTGATCCTCCCCTTCTTTCTCTCTTTCACTGAACTTTTTCAAGCCAATTAAAAGAAAAGAAAAAAAACCCTACTCAAAAAGCCATCTCTTCTTCCTCCTCATCTCTCTAGCTCCATCCTCATCTCGCTAGCTCATCTTCTTCAAATCAATTAGTAAAAGTCAACACAAACTCATGGCTTGTCTTCTCAACCTATCCACAAAAAAAGAACAGATAGCTCATAAAATTTCAATCTAAAGAATATTAGAGAGATTGGGAAGTAGAAGGGAAGAATAAGAAGACAAAATGAGAGTGCAATTCTCATTTAAACCTTCTCTTTTTATTTTTTTAAGTCAAGCCCAATTGTCCCGTAAAACTACCAAACCTACGGTGTTTGTGCAAGCAACTAAAAGCTCAACACATGACAACAGCATCGAAAATCCATGCAGTACTAGTATCCCCTCCCTACAAACGCGCGTGGGTGTGGGTGTGTGTATTATATATAATGTTAAATGAGGATGTAAATGAGTCCATGTTAGATCCTCTCCTTCAGATGACTTGTTGACAGGACTATTGTTGCCTTCAACACTACGCATCATATAGCAAAGATTGACCACAATAAAATTTAAAAGTTTGAATTTAAAAAGGAAGTAAAAGGTTGAAGTACATATGCAAGATTAGTTCTTTTTCCAGAACATTTTTTTCCCCAAACAGCAACAAGATCAGATACATTGACAAAATAACTGTAGTCCACCAGATTCCCATCAAAAGTCAAGAGCATAACTATACAATGATTTGACATGAAAAGTAATAGGTTTGTTGCATTTTGGTTTGTTAATAGATAAATTTTTGAAATAGACAAATTTGTACATTTAATAGCAAAGTAGACTAGAAACATAATTAATTAGCAAAATAGATCAACTTCCAACCACCTTTGGCGGGAGTTAATCTATTTTGCTAATTAAATATCTTATCTATTTTGCTAATTAAATTTTTAAAGTGGTCTATTTTAAAAATTTGTCATTGTTATTTCCACTACATTCATTTCTTATGCATGTTGGTTTAAGTTGCACAACATTATTATGCATAAAGCATTATCAGTCTTATAACTATCGAGTAAAAATTTCCTCAATTGCAAAGCTGCTCTACGGTCTCATGAAACTCCAGAAAACTCCATTTTACGACCTTAATTAGTTTGGATGAACCACATTTTCAAGCTCACTGTCATTATGAATAAAGGATCCAAAATAAAAGGAATAACTACTCTTAGATATTTCTTGACTGTCAATATGCACTATACATGCATTCCTCTTCATAGTTTTACTAAAAACGTCAATCCATAAATTATGTTTTTATTCTTCTACTAATTTTTAAGTCTCTTGGAACAAAAGCATCTTTCCTCCTTTACAAGATTCAAATTGTATTAAATAAATAGAAGAAAAGATGGAATTGCAACATAGTTTGAACAAGTCACCATTTTCATCCACAATTATGTAACGGATTCAGCATATACATTAAAGAGTAGATCAATGTTAAGCCGAACAACACTATATATCTGAACACTAGAAATCGAGGATTGAATTCAAACTCAACAAGTTAACGTCAATTTCATTTTCCTCCTAACCATAAATAGAGCAAAAATCACAATATTCGCTAATTTATAATAGACAAATTTGCAAGATGACAATAGTACCTTGTGCTAATTGTAAACAGAATTTGACAAATGTTAAGCTTGACAGAAAATGAACAAAGTTTATCACTTTCTGAAGAATCCCCACCAGAAGAAGGCATCGGATGAAACTCAGTAGCATCATATATATCCTGTGCAAGAGGACAAAAATAAGAGTCCAAGACAATGAGCAGATCCAAACAATTAACATAAACAAAAGTACCTTTATGATCTCATCAGTTATGACACCAGCAAATGAACTGGAGTCAGCTGTTCCACCAGCTCCTAGCATGCCAAGGGACAACCAATTTAGCCAACCACGTTCTCTGTTGGCTAATTGATCAGTACTATGCTGTTTTGCTTGATAATGTACATAATCATTTGTTGACATGTTAGAAGATCTTGAGCTCAAAAGATCCTGCAAAAACATGAAAAGAAAACAATTAAGCAAACAGACCAAGAAGATATGGACCCAGAATAACGAAGATGACTACTGATAGAGACAATAAGTATTGATGTAACACCTAGAAATAGTATATGCTTCGTGTGGCATAGTCGCCAACCTCCTAAAGGTTTCGATTACCAACATATACTAAAAATCAGCAAAGATGGTAAAATCAATTAATACTACGAAATCAATAAAATTACCAAGGCTACAACTGTAGCCAACAAGAAACCTAAGTTCATTTAGAAGTTTTAGGTTAGATTACTTTATTTTTTATGTTCTCTTAATATCATTTTTATTTAATTTTTAGAAATTTTCTGATTAGGCCTATTTTTGACCCAACGTACTTCTCAGTTTCAAAAAAATAAGCTCATGTTTATTTCTAGGATTTTTGGCTAAAGACATGACAAATTATAGAATTAAAAAACATAATCTTCAAAGAGAAGATCTTTCATTTTCAACTTGTCAATTATTAGCTTATGGTGTGGAAGAGAAATTCATCTCTGGTGTAAAGGAGAATCTTAGGTGTGAAAACTTCAAAAAGAGTGGTGTAAAACATTATTTCCTTCTATCATTCTAGTTCTCTTAATTGAAGTGTAAACTATATCACAAACAACCTAAAACAACCTTTTTTTATTTGTTTTTAAGAACATACTCCAAAAACACTTTTTATAACTTTCCATTACATCTAGGAATCCTAAAAAAGTCTATCTTCTCCTAATTATCTTCAAAACTCTAAAACCAAAGACAAGTATATCTGGAAAAAAAATTAAATTTTACTTTCTCATTAGTATTGTGTCAAATAAGTACAAGAGTAAGTTATTTGGTGTTTATGGGATGTTGTTATGGTGATTCTGACACTGACTACCATGAAGGTCCACCACAAATAGTACGATGTGTATGAAGAAATTCCTGGTTTTTGAGGTTTTTGTTGATTGGCTCAGGTATGGAGTCACCTTGAGGACTTCATTTCTTATTTGAACTTGATAAATTAGAGAAAATACATGTATGTTTGTAGACTGTCTAAAAATTACTGCGGATAGTTGATCCTCACAAAACGCTAACGATGAAAGACACAATTTGACGATCTTCAAGATAACATAGTTACAAATTGACAACTCTCACATTTCCAATAGCCAAATACAAGGATTACAAGGTGACAATCCTTACAGAATTTGAAGAAGAGATTACAATTGACGATCTCTTCAAAACCGAGCGCAAGGGTCACACCCTCGCGTTCCAAACCAAATGCAAGAGTCACACCCTCGCGTTCCAAACCAAACGCGAAGATCACCCTCGCGTTCCAAACCTCAAACGCGAGGGTCACCCCCGCATTTCACAGAACTGAACGTGAGGCTCACTCTAGAACGCGAACTTCGCGTTTGACTATTTCAAACATAATTTGAACGGTTCATAATCGTTTTCCTCACTTAATGGGGCGATTAAGCCCCCATTATGAAGCAAATTAAGGGGTCAGTTACACCCCTTAAACCCTATAAATAGCTAATTTATAGTTGAAAAAGGGGTTGGCTTTTAGATCATCTTGAGTTGGCTATCTTTGAGATCGGCTATTAGAGAGAAAATTCGTTCGCTTATTTCGAATAAAAGGATTGAAATTCCTTTTTGAAATCAACTCTCTTGCAGAGTTCTAAACTCGTCCAGAGTTCTAAACTTGTTTTGCAAGTTTTTCCAAGACGTTAAGTCAAGAAGTGAAGACGAAGTTCCACGAAGCGAAGCATTCGGATCGTCAACAGGATACAAGAATCAAACTCCCATCGACACCGTGAAGAACCCAGTATTAAACAAAGAGAAGGATGTTCATTTATTCTTCTCTTTTGTAAATCGCGAAACCGATAAAAAATTATAATTTCTTTTTCTAAGTCGGTTAGAGAGAGATTACTTTGAGAGATTGTATTCATTATTTTTCTAAGTCAATTAGGAAGATTAATACTAATTTATATCTCAGTTTTCTTGCAATTTTTCCCGTAAAAATGTTAAATATAGAATAATTTGTGAAGTTTGTGAATGGTATATGAAACTTTACAGGGGCTGTCACGTATGGTCAAAAGAGAAGATCCATCAAGAGCAATAGTACCTTCCTTTCTGCTACTCTCATTGCATCCTAATCATCACATTACCGTTATTAAAGTCCCAACTACCAAAGTGAACATCATCTCGTCTACCTCGAAATCAAGAAAATGTTACAAAGGACATTCCCTCAAAATCTATTCTTCCTTCAACAAAACCCAAGTTCTTTACTTTGCTGCCTTATGCGGAAGATCTATCATGGCTTGGTTTGAGGACTGATTAATTTTTGCTGAGTTTACTCCGTCATTAATTCCAATCTCAACTTTAGCACTAGCAAGGACATTCACTTTATCTATAAGCCATCAACACCATCTGTTTCATAAATTATCAAGCAACGTATAACAGGAAAGTATCCTTATCCATTTTACTTATAAGCCATCAACATCATGTATTTCACAAATTACCAGGTAGCTTATAATAGAAAAGTATCATTATTCGTGTTGTTCACAGTTCGAAGATCTATCACTTCGCATCGCAACATATTCTTTGCTCTCAATACGATTCTTTGTCACTTCTTGAAAGAACAAGTCCTTAGATGTTGCTATTTACTCAACACAGGATCCGGCACTAATAGAAATTGAAATTTAAACATTGTTCAAGTACAAAATAATAACCATCTTGACTACTAGAATCAAGAGGAAAACTGAGGAACACTCTCCCTCCAATGACTGATTCATCATTGACTACATTTTCAGCCAAGGTAAAAACCTATTCAAATGCCTTGCTTGCTTCGCCATCTCTCTCTTTTCAATCTTCAAGATTTCACCAAAAAATATGATCCTTTTCTATTTTATGTGGAAGACAATTTTTTTAAAATGTACAAGCTTCTATTGTACATATCATGATAAAACCAAATTGTAGATATAAAAAGATAATATGAAATTTTTTCATATCATCGAGCTAATTGATTGTAACTAAAATTAGAACAGCGCATACAACCAGCTGCAACTTGACTTGCATAAGACTAATAATCATAGAATATTAAAAAAAAAGTCTATTCAAACTTGTTTAGGATGCATTGTACATAAATTAAACGTAACAGTTCCCAAGGCAAATGGAATTAGATGGAAAAGAAGAAGGTAAAATATAGTAACTTATAGACTTTACCGTTACATAGTCAACTTGATATTTGATGATTATTTTAGGTTTATAGGTACTTTTATTTGATGTAGAATTTTCAAAAAAAATCTAACAGAAGATTAGACTTAATTTTCCCTAAACATAACCTAAAATAGACCAGTTGAATAAATTTACTTTTTAACAAGTCCTAACTCTACCACATCAAAAATCCTATGGAACTCCTTTTCATCTCAAATCATCTGCACAACCCTGAATCCTGTAAATCAGCATGCCTGCACAAAAGACCATTTTAGTTTCTAGATGGTGCAGAATCAACAACTTAAAGAACATATGTTAGAATATAAAATTATAACCCTCAACTCTCACAACTTTGGAATTTTTGTGTAATGGCAAGAACTTCATGGTATCAGAGCAAACCGGGTTCAAATCTTACTGGCCACAATCTTAAAACGGATTTTAAAAAAAAACTTGATACAGCTGTGAGTGCATGATTCGGCCTATAAAAAGAGCATTCAACTTGCGATGGCATGTGAGAATATAGTGTTATAACCCTCAACCCTAGATGTTCGATTATAAAAATATAATCCTCAACCCTTATCACAACTTTTAAGTTTTGGTATAGTGGTAGGTACTTACAGTGTTATAACCCTCAACCCTAGATGTTCGATTATAAAAATATAACCCTCAACCCTTATCACAACTTTTAAGTTTTGGTATAGTGGTAGGTACTTTGAGAACATCACATAGACTGTACTATGAACAAGCCATTCGCATCTCTAATACAGCAATAGAAACTATAAAAAAATCATGACAAACATTGTAGACAACTTCAAAACAGAATAAGAAGTTGATTCCATAACTATTTAATCAAATATATTGAATGCACTTGGCAAACCACTATAGAACTTGTGATCCTAGACGAATGTTGCTATCATTAAAGATGATGACATTACAGGTTTTCACCAGAAATTTCAATGAATATGTAGCAAAAATTCAGTGAAATATATGTAACAATGAAACATTATTATACCTGTAATTCTTGCTCTGCTAGACACCTGAAATTTAGGATATCATCTATATCGCATTCTTTGTCCATCTTCTCCAGCTCAGTCAGAATATCTTTGTTAATGAGCTTCGAACAGAAATTTGACAAAATAAGTAATAATCAAAGAATATTTTGATTAGAAAAACAAGATTCAACTATAAATAAACCATTCACGTGCAGTATATGCATGCACACACCCTGCATGCAACCAAAAATAGTTTTGTCTGGCACATAAGGACATGATACCCCTACAACAGTTTGTTGCCCCTTATGACAGACCTAAATTGTTCTAGATTGTTTTACTGAAATTAGGTGCTGCCATATGTGAATTTCAACAGAACAAAAGCATTATATCAATCGCATTTATACATTCATATAAAAGATGCACATATTGTTGTACATCTTGTTTGAAGTTCGTCCCTATATAACATGTCAGGAAACAACATCGATGCCCAGGTCAGTGAATCATAGGCTACAGGAGTTCTTCAAAGGGCGTAATGAATTAAACTATAAATTGTCAGACAGTTGGAATTGTTGTCATGATTATCTCAGACGACTCCTGCACATCTTATCCTATGCACTCAACTGAAAGCTACCCATAGCTTCTTGTGAGTTTACTCATTCCATATCCTATGTTAAGCCTATGACCAAGAATCTACGTTCACATTCACAGCCTGGTTACAGTAAGTGTTTGGCAGATTTTTCCGTACTTTCTAATAACATCCTAGTTACAGTAGGATGTTCATATCCAGTTCCATCCCTAATTAACATTACAAAACTTCATAAAAATTATATGCATGCAGTTTGTAACATGCAGATATATACATGACATCTAAGAAATAGCTAATATTGTTGGCTTACCATATCCTAGTGCTTGGTTAATCTATAACATCATCCCATGAAGTGTAAAATATAATAAGAGATCTACCTACTTTAAAACTGACACGCTCTACATATATGGGAGAGAAGTGCTAAAAAAGAATATAAATTCCTGGTAGAAGAACCCTTATTCTGTGCCAATTATTTAAATTGTGAATTCAAATTGGAAAGTCTATCAAGGCTGCAAGCATCTACTACTTATTTCTCCATAATATACAGTACATCAAATCAACATTCTTAAATAAGAAAACATGCAGTGACTTATGTATATAAATAGATTTGCATGTGCATATGTCAGTGCACATAAAACAACAACAGATACAAAGCATCAATCCCAATTTTATCATGTTTGTCTGCATAAAGAAATGCATGTAATATGAATATATTTATATGGACAACAAGAAACAAGACACACATAAATGCGTATATATTAGACTTGAAACATGTATGCTTGGACCACAATTTATGTATGCGTATGTGCTGCATGTATACATACATGTGCTACATATGTGCAATAAAGGGCAGTAAAATATACACAAATATCTCAACCAGATAGCTTAAATGGCCTTTTCAAACACATGCCTAATGATTGGAGTAATTACAAAACGGACTGCCGCATAGAAAGTGGCGCAACTTCTTAATTACCATCATTGAAAATTTCTGATGACATACCCACAACTTTCTTAAAACGAAGAAAGATAATGATTAGTAATTCAACATGTTTTATGAAAAATACGATTGAAAATATGAAACTAATTCTTGAGTCTGACAATCAGTCGAGAATTTTATCATCTATAGTGCGAGTTACAAAAAAAATGCTAACAAGCAAAAATAGTTGTATTCTTAAAACAATCCAATCTGCAGAGGAATGGAAAGAAAATTCCGACTATGAACACATGAAAAATAGAGTGAGCCTGAGAGCCTTGGGAGGCTCACCTGTTCTTGCTGAAGCAGTTCCAATTTTCTTTTATACAAATTGACATATCGCCTACATTGGCTTCTGAAATTACAAAATGCAATTAAGAATGTGATATGAAATATAAACTAGATTATATAAATGACAAATTAAAGAATTAGTAACAAGTTCGCTGATAAACATACGGATGGAAACAACATTGTTGGTGGATAATAAAATTTTCAAGGAAAAATTGCCGTGGCAATGTCATAATTTAATGTGATTAGTTTCCACCTATTTAATGGTTAAAGAATATTTACACAACAGTAGTGAAGATATTGCAAGAATGACAATAATAATAAATTCCAACATGTATATCCTAAAATAAAAGTGGCGTACTTCTCTAATCTCTACATGTGACACGCAACTAGTGCATAAAAAATTGAAAATATATTGCAAAAGAAATTCATGAAGCAGAAAATTCAAAACGTGTGCCAAGTAAGTTGTTGTATGGCTTGTAGGAAAGGATATTTAAATGGCATGTATGATAAACCAATGCCTTGAAAATTCTTAGGCATAGAGCTGTATAATAATCACCATAATAAAATAAGCTTCAGTGCCTTAAAAACTCTTTTAAATCATTTATAACAAAAAAGGAAATTCGAATTAAAAGATTTTTTTCATATCCAAGTCATAGAACGTTTACAATGACATGCTTCCAAAGACTAGCAACCTAGCTCTGATAGTGTGGCAATGAAAAAAAATTATTCAGCCACAATCGAGTGTATTGTGAGAATGAATGACAGAATGTGGAATCTGGTACTAAATGACAAACACAAGAATCACCTAAACTTCTATAACAGCAGAAACGAATTAATGTATATGAGACTTACATTCGCCTCCCAAAGTTGCTCCAAGAAGTCTTCTTCAACCTCTTACGAACATCTGCTAAAACGGATTCCAACGCATATCGCCACCACATTCTTTGCCATCCATTCAACTTCTGGGATAGAGAGTCCTGAGGTGGCCTATAACGTCCATACCTATGAAACCAAGAGCAATATAAGTAGTAAGAACTGCATAGTAAATAGAGCCATGGAAACAAGTATAAAATGGTAACAAATAAGTGTTCATGTGACCGATACATTCATCTATCACCTTTTTGTTAGACAAGATGTAGATCAACTTCAATGTGTATTGCTCTCTAATGAAAGGCAGAACACTCTGCAATATGAATAAAAGCCTCTGGTCATTACAATATAGTCGCCTAAGAGAAACGGAGTGTTAGATTTACCTAAACATTTTTGAAGTATTCTTCCCTTCATTCTAGAAATGGAAACTTGCTTTTAGCTAACCCATTCAAGATAATATATTCACCTATCACCTTTTGTTATACAAGATGTTGATCAATTTCAATGTGTTTTCCTCTCTAACGAAAGGCAGAACACTCTGCAATATGAATAAAAGCCTCTAATCACAATATAGACGCCTAAGAGAAATGGAGAGTTTGTTTTACCTACAAGATTTTAGAAAATAACTATTTCCTAACAGTTCCCTCAGACTGCACAGGTATATAGTACATCCCATCTTGACACAAAAAGATCAAACACACAATTTCCCTAGAAGCTCATATTTGCTAACTGATTAGTAGAAGACATGTATAGTCTAGATGATACATCAGATCTCAAATTTTGTTAAGGCAAGATAGAAATCTACTCCAATGGGTTTTTCTCTCTCATGAAAGGCAGAATTCTCTGCAATATGAAAAGAAAAATAGTCACATATATGCCTCGATCACATTTTGCCCCACTTTGATACCCAAGGTCTTTTTCTGTCGTCATCCCTCTAAATTTCAACCTCTTAGCTTTCTTTACTTACGTCATGTATCCCTCCTCCCCAAACACACCATCCCTCCCACAAACCCACCATCTTTAAATTTCCGGCTTGACCCTCAACTCTTTATCTGCCATTAGTTACTTCTAACATCCTCCTCTCCTCTATCTCCTATTTCCTATCGAAAACTTACCATCCGTCTCAAACCCACCACCATGACCACAGACCACCACCTTATGCTTTCACACTAATGTCCCCATTTCCCTCTCCTCTATCTCAATCATCGCAAGATAAAGAAAATTCTTAGATGAACAAAAAAAATTCTCTTTTGCTGCATTTCAGTCGTAATAGTCTAAAATATATCACGCATGTCACACATGGGAATTTTTGCAAAAATTTTAAAGTGTCTAATGGAAGGTCTACATGAGCGAGCGTCAAAAAACTTTTGGCATCGAAGTTCAGTAAAGATCCACTTTAAGATCCACTTTAAGTTTGTTTAAAACGTGGCCAAGGTTTTGGTATTTATGTGCTAATACTCAAAGATCTTCATGATCCAGTTAGATAAACCAAGCTCACAATCTTCAGATTTATTCAGTACTCCAAATGGTTTGACACAGTCTGCTCAAGATATCTAACAAAAATAAGCATCCTCGAACAAAGAGGAAAAGTTTTCAGGTTTGTATATTTTATAACAAATTTGTGATCATGTCCGAACTAATTTTTGGAATTGCATCGAAAACAAAGAGAAAGTAGTGGCAGTAAGGAAACAGGTCTTGACAAGATTGTAGCAGTCATATAATTAAGGTTGCTGTTTTAACACGAGGCTCCGGCAAGGTCAAAATAGATCATGTCCACAAGATCACAGCGATGACATATGGACTTCAACAAATGTTTTTTTTTCCGTGATTATATCTTTCGCTTCCTATATCATCACAGACCAAATTGTTTCAACTAGAGAGCACTTCATCATCATTGCACCATCACATTTACTGGAGCTCTAAACAATTGTCGCGACCTTGCCAAGGGCATCACAATCAATTGATATCCTAACGCGGATGTCAAAATAAGAGAGGAGAGACACACAGCAGTATGGTGAAGACTTGTGAAGGAAGGCGCCATTAGTAACATGTAAGTCCCTCCCTCATGTCTTTCGTTTTGAGTGAAGCTTTTCATTTGTGAGGACTAGGCTGGCATTGTGTTAGCTTTCACATTTATTAGTGCAAAAAAGAAAAGATATCTAGTGTCCTCAAATAAAATGTCTCAAACTTGGCCACCGCTTTTTGCCAAAGTTTTGAGCACATCACAATGCAAAAAGACACCTTAGACAATGGTATTCACTGAGTACAGTTTGGAGCAAATATACCATAAACAGAGACCTGATATAATTACCCGATTTCAAACATATTACAACCATTCAATTTTGTTCAATTAACTATTTGTCCATAAACACTAGGGTATCTACACGAGTACGTGTACATGTCAGTAATTCTCAGTCTTTGTCTTGGAGAGGTAAGGGTTGTTTTCTGATTTACATGATCCAATGATGGTAATCTATCCCATTAGACTGGAATTATTAGATAATCTTGTAAAACCCCGTGAATTTGAATATTATATGATAAATAATAATAATTATGTTATATGGTGATAAATAACATATTCTAATGTTTGAGTATGTTAGGGATTGATTTGAGATCAATCCAACGTATATATGTAAGTAAAGATGGAAAACATGCACAAACCTGTTTCTGGACTGTTAGTAGTCGACTACCGGGGCTGTTTCCAGTTTTTCTTTCAGATTTCGGGTTGGATTTGGTTTATATCCCAACCCAGGTTGTTATGTCTCTTTTTATACACGTTTAAACCCTTTTTTCAGAGAGAAAATTAGTGAGAACAGCAGCCACCTTGCTTCTCAAATCCTAAACCTATTTTGTGAGTTTTGAGAGTTTTGAGGCTTTTGTCGAGAGGAAGGCGAAGTTTTGGCATCATGGTTGAATAAGGATCTTACACACACGTGTTTGAGGACTCCAGCAACACTCTAGCCTAAGGCAAGATCATCTCCACCCGTTCCTGTACCCTTAGTAATTATAAGATTTAAAGTGATTAAATCAATGTTCTTCATGCCTTTTCTTAGTTTCATAAAATAAAAGCAAGGTTTTAAATGTCGGATGTCGAGTTCATGTCGGATGGCTAAAATCCATGTCAGATAGCGAAAATCGGGGATATATCGGGGGACATTGCCTAAATATCGGATTGTCATATCAGGTAGTACGCATATGTATAATATCATGCCCTAAATGTAATCTAAACATTCATAAATTCAATATAAGCATACTTTATAAATTCTATAGACTAAACATATAAAAAAGTAAATAATATATGAATTTGGGTTCACAAATTCTTTCTATCGGGTTCATAAGAAACCATTATACATGAGAACGGGTCAAACGGGTTTGGGTATTTATCACTAAACCCAAACCCGATAACAAAAAACAGATCTTAAAAAAAATACCATATCGGTCGATTTTTCAAAGCTAAAACTGATTTGACCCTGAAAACCGACATACGAGTTAAAAACGTCCATATCGTATCGGTCAAGCCTTCAAACCGATATGTCGGCCGACATGTCGGACATGTCGGCCGACATTTAAAACCTTGAATAAAATAATAGATTTGTGTCCCTATTAGATCTAATATTTTTCCTTGTTGTTTATGTTAGAAATATGATCATGATCATTAGGGTAAATATTAATTTCGTTTTAATATGATAATCAAAGTTTAACTCATGTGTAAGACCCTAATTTGATAATAAATTAAGTCTTCTTGTAGATTAATCATGTTTGAACCTTAGATTATCAGATCACAGTAACTTGAACGTGTTTAAGTTAGTTAATCCCTGTTTCATGTTCAGATATAATTATGTCCAAGTTAATTTATGTCGTAAATTCATGTGTTATGCGAGAATATGGATAATTAAGATGTAAAACCTTAATTAGTGTTAATTCAAGAGTCGAATCATGTGAATTAATCTATGATAATTGTTTTCAAAGGAAAAAAACCCTTTTTTCCTAAGTTGCATGTGAATTAAACAAGTTTTGTTTGAGAATAAAACATAACACATCAAAATTTTGAGATTTGTGACTTCTGTTGAACTCAGAGTAGTCGACTAACGGAGAGAGTAGTCGACTACTCCTTACCTGATGCGTTTCACAGAGTCTGTTTCATAACAGAGTAGTTGACTAATGTTAATAGTAGTCGACTACTAACTCTTAGTTAGAATCTTCCAGGTTCTGGATGAACTCAGAGTAGTCGACTACTCAGGCTAGTAGTCAACTACTAAGATTTAATTTCTTGAATTTTGTTTTGTATTTGTTTGAGATGTGTTTGCGGGGTTCGAGCCGTACTTCCTCACATGTAATTACATGAATCCACAAGTACAGTGGCATTGCACATACATTAGTATCCCAAAGGGGGTTTTGATAAGAATTGGGTTGTTTATAATAGAGTTAGAGATTGTTCATATACTCGTTGGATATCGTTGATGAGCACAGTTCAGTACTATATGGGATAGTGCGTCGATATACCAGATTTACACAGTTTATACATGAGATGGATATCGCTGATGAACTCAGTTCAGTATTACATGAGGTAGTGCGTCGATATTCCATATGTACAAACCATTGAGTCTGGCTTGGATGCTTTGTATAGCAGTCCGTCCGCACGAGTGTGCGATGAGACTTGTGAACCGTATAATTATGAGACTTGTGAGGCCATCTATTTGGATACCTATATGGTAGGTCGTTCCGCACTTAGGCTACGTACTGAAATCGCGATGAGACTAATAAATCGTGTATACTATTTAGGACACTTACAGGATAGTCCATTGCTTTGAGATTATTGATTGATAGCCTAAGTCATTGGGTGGATGTTTGTTATGAATATGGCACATCTTTGAGCTATAGGACCGAGATACTGGCCTCTTGAAAGTATACGGGATTATATGTTGGTATTTATTCTATCTTCTCGGTAACAGTAGAAGATATTATAAATACGATGTATTGATGTTTTTATTTCCTTTACCGTTTTATTTACTTTATAGTTTGGGATCAATGATTAGCGATTCACAATTTGAGACAATGATATATACATAAGGTTTTTTTGTTTGGATTATTTCGTTCGACGTATTAGTCTCGTGTCGTGGGTTCCTAATTGTTAGTTTCCTTTAGCTTGTTTATTCTTAGTTCGGTATTAATATTTAGTTACCTACAATTTGAGACAATGATATATACATGAGGGTTTTCTTGTTTGGATTATTTCGTTCGACGTACTTCGTCTCGTGTTGTAGGTCTCTAAATGTTAATTCCACTTAGATACAAGCCAAAAAATCTAGGTAGACTATGCTTATAGATAGAGCATTCACTCCATCTAGTAGCCCTTCTCCTGGGGACGGATGAAGGTGATCTTGCTGTAACGCTCTGACGCTTTTTATGTAGTTCTTTTTTGTTGTTTTCTCTTCTATCAGGCAGTACAGAGGTTTGGAGAGCCGTAAGATGACGGAGTTCTTGCATAATCGCTGTCACATGAGTTATTAGTAGAGGCTCCACAGTAGATTTCTTTTATGATTTCATTCAGACTTTTGAGTTTTATTTCATATTGTAAAGGTAGTGTGCCTTAGTACGATTTTCAGTTGATTCATGTTGAGATATTTTTATTCTTCCAAATATTAGATGTATTATAGTTGAGAAATGATTTTATTTATGAGATCTCTCTTTCTATATCATGTTTTAATTATATTTATTTCTTTCTTATGCATGTTTTGTGCTTATACTTCTTTTGATTCCACTAGAGGATATTACTGTGATTAGTGAAACGTGTTATTGCACAGTGTGGATGCATTGCAGGTTTGACATCTCTGGGTTCACCACTGCAGCCATGTGTGAAAAAACAGGGACGTCACAAATCTATCTGTATAATGATACCATCAAAGAGGGATATCCTCAGTCAACAAAGGACCTCTAAAATCCAATATCCTTTGACAAGTTACATAAAGCACATTTGTATAGAAATTCCTTATCCAAACTCCATGAACTTGAAACTTCGAAATTTAAACAGTTTTACTTAAATCTCTTAAAGTCAGTTTTTGTTGCGTTTGACATTTCCTACAACAATCTACGCGTTACTCTCTGCTATTCATTTTGTGTCAATCTGATGCATAAACCAAAAGCTTTACAACAACACCAGTAAGAAAGCCTTAATCCCAAATTTTTAGTCATCTACATGAATCCGTTTTTTTTTCATTTCACTTCTGTTTAGGGTTATCCCCTCCATTAACTTAAAACGATCATATTCTTTTGTTTCCAATCAAAATCTCTTACATCTACCTATAGTCCTCCTCGCTTCATTAACTAGTGCACTTGGTGGACTTCATTTCATGAATTATATTTATGTGTATACTATATACATATATATAAAATATATAAAAATGCAGGAAAATACTTACTTTTCTCTGAGTGCGCATATGGAGAGGTAGTCCCAGAAACTTAGAATTTGTTGTAACTGAATTTCATTCAGAGACACAACCTAATTAAAGATGAAGCATTCTAAGAAACTCATAGATCCAATATCAATAAGTGAAAAAGTAGTTAACTGAAAACGACTATAATATAAATTTGCCTTTGCATTGCAAAGGAACAAACCAAGTTAGTAAGCTCCGCAATAAGGGCATATTGAGGTCCACCATCAAGCTTTCCAGTTTTGTTTACCTATAGATAAACACATGTTATTTAGCAAATAACGCCAATTAACACGAGAAATAACAATACACAAGCACTTCTTTAGTGGTAGCCAATTAATGAAAAAATAATCTCAATATATGATGTAGTATATTTGAGCATGGAAATGTTAGGCAACAAAGGATGAAAAATGATTAGATTCTCTACCAGCAGCGAAATTGACACATCAAATGGATTTATGAGATAGTCATATCTCTGAGACTCTATATTTAAATCACAGGACAATTGTGAGCCAGCAGTCCCATCAACGCCCAATAGTCCAGGACTGTCTTCCAACAAATTACAATAGAGCCAAATATTTGATATCTCTACACTTTTATTTACTTGGCCACTTCTCAATCTCCCAACAGACCTAAATAATGGAAAAGAACGATTAGTAACTCGAGCAAGAGGGTAAAAAAGATGAGAATGAATATGGAATCACAAGAAAATAATGAATGTATTCATAAGGCAGCTATCCGAAATACATTTACTAAAATTTGAATAAGTTAAACTATTACACCTAGCACAAAAAGATAAATTTACAAGAAAGCTTGAACACGTGTAAATCTTTGCTTACCAAGAATATTATTCAGGAAAAGAAAAGAAATTAATGTATTATCAGACTTTCATAATCTAAAAGGTATAGAATAGATGCATATTCCTATATCTCTATCCTTATTAAGCGTGTGTTTGTTTTCTTCTCAGTAGGTTGATGATAGCAATCCCCAGTTCTCATTTGTATAATCGGACTGCACCTATGGATGCTTAAGCAATATTCACTAACATTTTCCATCATTGGTTTCTTTCACATATTGTTTCTCTAGCAATAACCTCTTTTTTTATTACGTACAAAATCCTCACTACACAAATAATGTTCTAGTGATTACCTGATAGGTAGTGTATTGGTTATATGATCCTGCTTTAATAATATCAGTTGGCTCAATGCTTCTAAGGCATTCACCACAACTACTGTTCTATACACATTTGCCTACTAGGGCTGTTATGATACTTCAGTACTATCAGTGACTATTTGGTACCTCGTTCACAGTATTAGCCTATGCTCATGTGAAACCACACATTTGATAAAAGAAGGTTTTGTTTGGCAATAAAGGTTAAGGTGTGAGCATTATGCATTTCTAGAAGGTGAGTGACTCGAAAAATTCATGTCCCATCAAGAGGTCGGTTAATTCCACCTTTTCAATGAAACTATAACTACTCCCAAATTCACCCAAAAGTAGGATGGTTGTATAAACATTTCCAAAAATTGACGAGATTACCAATAAGTCCTCACATTCTAACTCATTGTTTTATACTTTTATGTGATTGTGAAGAGTAAGGTGGAGTTAGGTCTTAACTTTATCCTAACCTCTTCTGCTAGACAGTGGATGAGGATCAACTTGTAGTATATGAAGGTCGAAGGATTTATCATATCAAACAGCTACCATATTTTCCTTCTCGAATTTCTTCCAGTAGGAATCTTCCATCATCCCCTTATTTCTCTTTTTTCTTTTCTTTTTTTAAGAAGGTCTTCATGTTTCAAATTTTATTACTGCTTTTAGTCGAAGTGTTAATTGGAGCATGTTCTCACCATCTGAGTGTGTATACACCCAAAATTTTATTACTGCTTTTAGTCGAAGTGTTAATTGATGGCATGCTCCCACCATCTGAGTGTGTGTAAACAACCAAATGCTTAAAATTAGGTTTTGAAATACAATTAAGGTAATCATTCGTTACAATATCCCGGTAAAATTTTAAAACACAATTTTTAAGGCTTTATAAAAGGATCAACAGCACTTTTCAACTCACCCATCCTTGTTGGATTTGTTAACCCTTCCCTTAGATACCTCTAACCAACTTTTTGCCAAGAACTTACTTAGGGTGTTTTCACTAGCTTGAAATATCCCTAAAGCAAATTTCTATCATCGACAGAATAGCAAAGTAGCCCATTTTTTAAGTGTACTATATTTTGGATCATGTTTTTAACCTCACATTAAAACATATAACGTCTAATTATGTTATAGTACTTCTCCAATAAAAATACTAAATGAAAATTCAAAAAATCAACTTCATAACTAAAAATCAAACTTAAAATATTAACTACATTATCCTAACTGAAAAGATAAGATAAAATATTCTAACTACATTTTCAAAATGAATCAAATCATATCTAGGTTGTTGTCCTGCATCACTTTTCCTCTAAACTGCGTCTACATAATTTGCGTCTTCACAATTATCAGCCATGCTTCTCAAGGATTAGAGCCTGGTGCAACAACCAAACTGTTGTTTGCATATGTACGCATACTCATCTAAGGCTACAGATTCGTATAAGCAACAAGATCACCATAAATTAAGTTTTTCTGATCAAAATAGATTATATATTTAGAAGGCATTTATTGAATTGACTCGAAGGACATGTTAAATAATAATGTTCCTAATTGTTCGAATTACTTATAAAACTCATCAAATTTCCTCCAAAAATATTCCTCTAGAAGATGACTAGATGCAAGACGGGTCTCTCAAAAGCCTCGTAGAAAATGACATCAGTCTCAAGCTCAACCTCTGCTCACCCAGAACAAGAGTTCTTCTATTAAGTCTAGAAGACTACCCTTGGCTATGGAAATAAATGTTATCAGTCAATGAAGTTTAACCTCACGTGACCCCAAATAAATAAATAAAGAATTCATTCTTCTGCTCTAATCAAATCACCATGTTACTCTCCCTTTAATATATGAGCTAATGCTATCAAGCAAGCAGAGAATTAGGATAAACATTTTCCATTTTCTACTGACTGCACTCACTTTTCTCATTTTCACAATTACATTTAGACACAATAGAATGTGATGCAATTTTCTTATTATCTTCCCTATGGCAAATCGTATCAGCGTGACTTTGTCCAGATTACTTGGCCAAATACATGTGTAGTGAGAGAGAGAGGGGGAGGGGGAGGAAGGAAGGGAAGGGGAGGTGGAGGGAGGGAGGGAGGGAGAGTTAAGGATTAGAGAAAGGGTCAGAGACTCAGAGAAATGAGGTAAGACAACAAGCGAGAAGCAAATGACAGAAACAGGAAGGCTAGCACAATTTTCTAATAGAATTCTATCCAATACTAAATCTTGAGAACTTTTAACTCTTATTAAAGCACTAATGTGAACTATAGTCACTTTAGCTTTAAGAAATACAACTGTAATTTGGACCCTTGACTAGATTGACCTCAAACAATCCAAGGTAGATTTTGACTAAAATAGAAGCAAATTTCAGATAGTCACATTAATAAATCAGATTTAGCATTTTGCATCAGGAAAGAATTAAATACAGAGGAAACAAAACAAGAAACACCCAGATTCCCTCTACTTCCTCGGCCTTACCATTACCTACGACGGACGATCTGCATCACTCGTGAATCTCCCACTTTCCTCTTTTTGAGCCAATTTTCTCTTCCCCATCCCTCCTCTTCCATCTTAATTCTCACCTCCTAACTCACCTAGCAGCTGCAAACTACTCTTATCACCGTCAATCGTATCTTCCTCCGCTTCAACTCCACAAAATACTACAAAATAATCAATATCCAGTTTTTAGGTGCATCGAGTAAAAAGAGCTTCAGCAGCTTACACCTTTTGGCCGATCTTTTAAACTGTCATTCTTTGCTATTGCAAAGAATATGTAATGCTACAGAAAAAAACCTACAACACATACAAAGAAATTTATCTTTCCCTCTCTTTGCCTCTATAATCTAGATGCATCATGCACTGATGTTTTTCATTGCATGTTTGACCTTCCCTCTCTTTGCCTCCATAATCTAGACGCATCATGCACTGATGTTTTTCATTGCATGTTTGACGAGATCAGATGTCAATATATATCTAATTGTTGTCAATATATATCTAATTGCATATGCCGCTAACCAGATCAATAAAAGATCTTAAGAATTGCCTAGGAACATAAATTACTAGCATCTATTTAAAAAAGGAAAATGATATAAATGCAATACTAGCATCTATTTAAAAACGAATATGAAATAAATGCGTCTTGCTTTTAAGAAATATAACTGTAATTTGGACCCTTTACTAGGTTGACCTCAAACAATCGAAGGCAGATTTTGCGTCTTACTTTTAAGAAATATAGTAATTTGGACCCTTGACTAGGTTGACCTAGAACAATCCAAGGCAGATTTTGGCTAGAATGCAAGTAAATTTCAGATAATTAATAAGTCAGATTTAGCACTTTTCATCAGGAAAGAATTAAATATAGAGGAAAAAGAACAAGAAACACCCAACTTCCCTCTACTTCCTCGGCCTTACCATTACCTACGACGTACGATCTGCATCACTCCTGAACCTCCCACTTTCCTCTTTTTGAGCCAATTCTCTCTTCCCCGTCCCTCCTCTTCCATCTTAATTCTCACCTCCTAACTCATCTAGCAGCTGCAAACTACTCTTTTCACCGTCAATCTTGTCTTCCTCCACTGAACTCCACAGAATACTACAAAATAGTCTATATCCAGCTTTTAGGTGCCTCAAGTAAAAAACAGGTTCAGAATTGCCCAGGAACATAAAATATTAACATCTATTTAAAAAATTGAAATAAATCTGTCTTGCTTTTATTTGCTTTGAAAATCTAGATTCACCACATACTGATGGTTTCCTTTGCATGCTCGAGGAGATTAAATGTCTCTATCTCTTATAGCACAAGCACACTAACAACATCAATAGAAACTATCTGATTAAATCCAAAATTTTCCTGCTGTCATAGTTAGTATTTTCCACGTGAATCACAGCCCTTCCATTTCTAAACTTTTTCCTCCCCACTTCCATCCCCTTCCATTTGCTCATCCATAGTTGACAGCTAGATGCAATGCAGCACCCTAAGAGGGAGAAAATTTACGAACATTGATACCCTCTTCATTGAAAGTTTTAAGCGGTAAGAGTGACAAATAGGATGAACTGCATGCTCTGGAAGAATTATCAGGAACAATTTGATTTATGGCTCTTCTCAAAAAGAAAAAAGCTCGATATTTTCCCAGTGAAAATCATATTGTACAAAAAATATTTCTACCTGAACCTTCAGATCCCCTCCAGCCTAAACCAATAAGAAACACTCAACATTCAACGTGACTAGACTCGCTGGTGAAGTGGGTGATTGGGTGACGAGAGGACCCAGCTTCCAGACCAGCTAGATATTTGCTCAGTAAAAATGATAGTAGTAAACACATAATGCTTAGTGATGAAGAACGAACATGCATAGTGCCATGCAAACTGAAATATGAATATATGATATAGCAGATATAGAGAATGCTTTAAAAATAACCTCAAGAGTTACTACCGTCACTCTCTTTTCAGAGATTAAAATATTATCAACTTGTAGGTTCCAAGAACATTGCATATTGAGTCTGTTATAGTAGAACTCACATTGAAGAACTCTGCTTCTGATTATCAGTCGTTATTGTAAGCATGGAAAATCTTAAACCAAATACGAAATTTCCCTGGAAAAGCACAAAAGAAATCTAAGAACTTAGTCAGGTAATAGTTCGAGTATGCCAACTTGAAATTAATATGGATTGAACAGCTTTTCATAAACAACAGGAGAATAGAAGTAAGATAACATATGCTGTGTTGGTGCAGAATAGATTATTAGAAATACTTACATATGTATATCTATGTGTGTATATGTACATATATAAGCAGAATGCATTACTGACCCATGCATCCTTTATTTAGGACCACAGAAAAATAATCAAATATTTTACTTCAAGATGAGGCCCTCACTAGATCAGCCCTCAATAGATCACAACTGAAACAAAACTCCCCAACAGAGATTTTTGAGCAGGATCCTATGAACAACTAGCAACGAAGTGCAATTACTTGAATCAGATCGAAGGCGGAAAATCAAATCAATGAGAATAGAAGAAATGAGAGTAGGACCATCAGAAATAACAGGTAAAGAGTATTTGTTTACAGATAAAATAGAAGAATAATGCAGACCAGATTAGGACTAAGCTTCACATTATGTTCACATCAAACAAAGAGAGCAATGAATCTTACATGGAGGAAATCAAATGTAGTAGCACACCTTTTTTTTTATGGTAACTCTGAATAATACATAGAGTTGGAGCAATAAAATTACAGAAATAACATGACAGAAGGGGGGAAAACAGCTCAAAAAGCACAAAAAATCCTAAACATCAAATACATATGCCATATGGTAAATGAATGACGTTACAAAGACTCAAACTAAGCTAAAACATCAGTCAAACATAAGCTTTCTGTCCCTCCATGTGCCACTAGGATAAACAGGACCCATCAATTATGCTCTAGCTATCTTCAAAAATAATTTTGTGCACATACACTCATATTTATGCTAATAAAAATTATCTACTTTAAACTACTATTTCACAAATTAAGTAGGAATAACCTAAATAGGAAAATTTGATGCTCAAAATAAAAACTGCTTGGAATATACTGAATTTGCAAATCATTCTTAATTTCTATATCAGTAAACACAATTTTACATGTTATAAAAAACACAAGTTTCAAATGGATAACAAAATAAAAGCATTTTATCTACACAAACTCTTGAACACAAAAGAAAAGAATTCCAAGTAAAAAGTAACACTAATTTCTGTGATAACAAATCTTTTTATACTGGCCTAAAAGATATACTTGAGGCAAGGCACGTTGTCTGTAAAGCCACAGGTACTCGACATACATACTCATGACTTATTGATTAGCAGATGTCATACTCTACTCAAAACAGCTCGTCTGTAAGCTACAAGCTAAGAACTTCGGAATATTCTCATTAATATTGAAGTCTCCATAAACTGAATAAACTTATTTCTTTTATAAACCCACGAAACACATATTCCAGATTACTTCTAACTCAGCTACTCCATGGAAAGGCCTGTTAAAATAAAAGAAAGAACATTTCCTTCTTTCAGCTTCAGTAAACTGGAAACTATTTGAAAAGTTTTAATTTTCTTTTCAACATGTATATTTCTCAATTTCAAATAAGTGGGGAGTGAAAGAAAAAATTATAGCAACCATGAAAGAAAGCAGGCTAGTCAAGACGAGTAGAGCCATCAGGACATGTAGTAGAAAAAGTAGATAATCTACGACTGAACACAATATAGTGAGTAAATTATGTAAACCCATATTTTTGGGATCTAGTTAACAAAATGTAAACTGCGCAACTGAACGGGGAAACCAGGTGCCTTGTTATTATGTGAAGAACATGGTACCTTGTTATTATGAGAATCATTATATATGATACGGACATTCTTTATTGAAACTTGTATGTTGTCAAGAATCTGTAGACATATTTCAAGCAAAGCATGTTAGTCATTTACTCCACTAAACTGATCATATAAAGCCACAATTCTTGATAATATTCACCTTTGCATAAATGTATGAAAGAAATGACTGACCAGCTGGATTATCTGGACAGGACAAAAAAAATCGAGTCAAAGAAGACTCATAAGCCCAAATAAAATATATTTGATTAAACTTATTTAAAAAAAACCCTATAATATCTTCTAAAAGGCTTAAATATACATTGAAGAGGTATAATACATAAGCAGTCATAGTTATCAAGTTACACAGGAAAATGAGAGCACTATTCCTCAGTTGTGCTACAAACAGAAAAGGACATAAAAGACATGAACGATTGAAACAGGCGAGACACAAGCATTATGTATACTGAAAAAATCATTTACTACAATGAATTAGAGGCTGGCAACATCTGCGGTTACGATTGTGGGTCCTTTCTTTTTGTTGCCGGTGTCAACAGAGGAAGACACCATGGCTGCTTACCTAATCTACCACATTTTAATCTTTTTTCAACTTTCAACTTATTAGTGACAAAAAAGAACAAGTTTGTATAGACTATGTTCCAACTAAGAATATCTCATTTCACACAGCATTATCGCATCCTGCCCGACAGATTTAGGTAGTCTGCTGATGACCCTACAGGTTGTGTTTCTGAAACCCAAAGTTTTAAATGAAGACCATAACCACAGCATTAAGACATTGCTTCAGAGTTTTTGTCCGTTATACAAATGGAACAACCCCAGTGTATTTGAACAAGAACGGAAATAATCACAAGACCACCCAAGGCATTTTGTCATTTAACTTATTGTAAAAGATCTACTCTTGCTAACTCCTCTAATTAAATCAATTATAATAAGGTGAAAGAATTTCTCAAAATGAAGAAGAAGAAGAAGAAGAAGAAGTATGAGGAAGTATGAGAAGTACAAGAGTAAGGGATAAATGTAAGGAGATTATATGAATAATATAATTGATTTGGTACAGGGAAGGAAGTTGAGTAAGAGCAAACGAAAGCCCCATGATTGGAATTGTACAGAATGAATCAATAAAGTTTTCGACGCAACCCCATGTAATAGAAAGGACATGTGAATGTCTATACATCTGATATGCACATAATCAGCACATGCCTAAGAATTTGAAGCACCATGGCTAAAAATGGAGTTCAATGGACAGAACTAACCAAGAATTATATCGATGATTCAGGACATGAAAACCATAAAACAATGATGTGAGGTTTTGAGGATATTACAATTTATAATTAGCAGACAGGCGATAGTGTAGCGCTCCAACACAAATACAGGGTATCAAATGTCCAGAATCCAGACATGAGAATGCAGCTATATATGTATATTTATCTGAAGGCTGAATATGTATACATTTGACCCATTTAAAAATGTGCATATGCTGCAAACACAAATCGTATACAAAAGTCTAATTCTAGTCAAATGATCAATAAATAAAAAGTTTTTTGTTAAAAACACAATCTTCCCCATCTTTTACACACACATACGTATGTATGTGTATATGGATGTGTGTGTACAGGAATAATGGGTATGATGTGACAGCTCAAATGAGCTACCAGAGATAGATTGGTGAAGTCCACACCTTTTGATGCGACTAGCAAGGTGGGCCTCACCACATAGCTTATCTCTTGATAGCTCACTTACCAACATCAACCACCACCTCATACACATTATATGGCTATTTAGAATGTTATTTCTTTCTGTTTCCGTGAGATAATGGTCTCACAAACTTTTAATTGACCAAAAAAAAACTCAACTAACAAAGCTCCATAAAGGAATTGACCAGGTTCTAACCAAATGTCAACTTGAACTCAACCATCCGAGTTTTTATTACATGACTATTATTTTACTCCAGGTAGGTAACAGCACCATCGGAGTAACAAGCTAAATTAGAATGATTGAGAATAGCTCTTTAACACAATCAAGAACTGAGTCTTTTGCATAATAATGGAGTCAGTTGCCGAAGCAACTTCGTTGAAAAAGCTCCATAAATGAATTGACCTATGATGCCCCGACATGACTCTAGGGCTGCCGTACCCATGTCGGGTGCGTATTGTGTAGGTTTCCGCACACACATGGGTAAGACACGGGAGCAACTTATTCCCACATGTGAGAGCAGTTCAATAGCAATTTTTTTAAGAAGGATGGGTGCTTGTGCTTTTGTGATTTGATGAATGGGGAAGATGATGTTCTCTCTCTCATTTTCTTCATTTTCTTATTTGATAGTGGAAGATGACATCACTGTTCTCATGAGTTGTTTAACCCTTTTCTTTGTCTTTTTCATGAAAAGAATGGTAGTGATAAGGATGGGACGACATTGGTCTTCATAACTATAGATCCTCATTCTCAAATATTCTAACACAAGAGAGATTGAAGTTTCGGTTTGTCTTTTTGTTCTTTTGAGAAATATTAAGTCTCAAATGAGGTTATTTTATTTTGAGAACAAATATTAAAAGTTGAGATAATTAAGCTAATTGTTAGCCTATATATATATATAATTCAACCGTGTCCCTGTACCCTACTTATTACAATTTTGCCATGTCCCATACCCGTATCCATGCCCGTACAACTACTCGTACCTATGCAACCTTAGAATTGACCAAGTTTATTGTCAGATGTCAACTTGAACTCAACCCTCTTGAGTTGGTAGGACACTTCTAGCCGAGGAAACTATGATTGATAGATTAAATTAGCTTGCCTAGATTCCGACACGTGTTTCTTATGTATAAAGTCTTATTCCTCATTGTGGTTATATATAACATTTTAAAAAGGAAAATAACAAAAAAGTATAAAGTCTTATTTCTGCTACACTTCTTTCACACATATCGCTCTTCATTGCCTCTGACCCTCAAAGCATTATTGGTCTTATAATTGTCTCATATCAATTTCCCTTCAAATTTATTCTAGAATCACATAGAAGCCCAAAACAACTTCTCCATTTTAAATATCCTAAATTGATTCAATGAGCCGCATCATCTTCAACCTTACCACCTTGATGAATAACTGTGCAATATAAGGACAGTCAATGTGCAATATATGTTCCTTCCCTTTCACTATTTTATTTAAATTAGATTTCATGTATGAGCTACTAATTCTGACAACTTTATATTTGAGAGCCTCTTTTCAGCTTTCAGTTTTAGAAAATATGGCATTCCTAGATTCATCAACTTTATCGTCAACAAATAACATACATCATGGGATATCATCTTGAATAAACCAGTAAGTTGATTCATAGCTAATGTGAAAATGAAAAGGGCTTTAACCCAATCCTTGATAGAAACCTACAGTAAAAAGTAAATGACTGTTTTAATCAGACATGAGCCCAAACATACATGTGTACGACATGCAAACTAAAAGAGAAATTATCAGGCAACGTTCACTGGTTCATGTATGCAGAAGCAACATATATCGTGTTCAACATAGTATAATCTAACCTAAGAAACCTACTGCTGAGACACCTGATTCTGTTAAATGGGAATAAATATAAATATATGTGCATGTAAAATATATTGTGTAAATATAAACTCACCAGATACGCGTCTTGAAAACTTAGCTAGTTCTATTGCATTAAGTTTGGCCATTTTGCCAGCTAATTCTCTTCTCTCCACTGAATCTGAACTCCACTGTCAAAGGGGAAAAAAGGGAAAAAAAACTTATAAGCAGAAATATTTAATTTGATTATTGGTACACTGGAAACAATAACAAATCAATGAAATTCATAATTATTAATTATTCTATATGTATAAACTTGCCTCATCCTCCTCTCGCTGGCATGCACATATAAAAACATCCTCCAATGCAACGATGATAGGCTCCCATCCAAGTTTCTTCCATGGCACTTTGATGCTTAACTTACCAACTTTCCCTGACAATTAGTAATAAATTTGATTCTATCAAGATGTAATCAAGAAAAATAAATAGATTTTCAAAGCCATGGATAAATCCTGCACAAACATAAAAGGATACTAGCATGTGAATAAGTATTACTCCAATTCTCATCTTCCTATTTCATTTTACAACAAAAATACTGACAGATATTGACCAGTAAGAGAGATGAGACTGACTGAGGTACTAAAGCCAATTTTGAAGTTTCAAAACACCAAACAGGTACATGAATTAACGATACAACAACAGCAAAGCCATATCTCAAATTTTTTGAGTCAACTACATGAATTCTAATCTTCCTTTCATTTCTATTATCGTCATCTCCTCCATTAACTACTGTCGTATCCATCTTTATTCTTTCTAACCTCGTTCTTTTAGGTCTACCTCTAGTTCTTTTTGTTCCATTAACTATAAACTTATCAATTCTCCTTATTGGTGCATTTTAATGCCTCCATTGTACATGGACAATCGATCTCATTTTATCCTCCCTCATTTTATCCTTAACAGGAGCAACTTCTAATTTCCTATGAATATATTCATTTCTTATCCTATCTTTTAGCGTATATCCACAAGAACAATATAAACACTCTCATTTCAAGTAGGACCTTTTTTCCATGTGTGGTTTTTTCATTATAGATATTATCTTTAATTAGACAAAGATACGGTTACATGGTAACTTAGATATATGGTAGAAAATTCTGGAGAACCAAATTTGAACTCAGTATTGCTTAGATCAAGAATCATGGTACAACCAACAGAAATTCAGCAAGACTCAAAATATCATATAAATATGTTCTTGACTAATCCATGAAGCACAAAATGCGGGGGAAAAGGGAAAATCCCTGTCACTATTGTACATGAGGAAAGAATGCTAACTACATAATAGCGATAACACCAGTGAAATGAATACTGAACATGATTCAATAATTATTGAATGAGAAGTATTTGTACAACTCGCCATGCCCATTTTGACAAAGACATTTCTAGCGTATTAGATTATTAGGCACCAAAATTGAGAAATGCAAGATGAAAATACCAGTCTTTAGGGCAAAAGGAAGCTGTAGATAGTCGAAAGCTTCGAGAATTAGTTCCACATTCTCCAGTAATACTTCTTCTGCGTGAACAATCAAAAAAGTGTAAGTTTAAGTAATGAAATTGGAGAACTAAATGGAGACAATATCCTCAGTGTACCACAATAATATTTCCTTTACAAATGAAATTTCATAACTATTACGTAGGAGTCATCAATTAAAACATAACCTCCATATTTGATAAAAAGTAAGGTTCAAACCCTATACTTCAAGAAAAATAGGACATATTTATAACAAAATTATCCTCCTCAAGATATTTATATGCTTTGAGAATCACTCATTTTTATGATAAAAAATTCAAAACTGATACAACCAATTTTACAGTATATGGCCCCATGTTAACTGCCTATTTTACAACTCTGTTAACCAATTGCGAAAATGAACTCTTCAACAACTTTCATTCCACGAAAGGTGTTGGTATTTACCAAATAGTTAGTTACTGAAAACCAGGTAGTTCACACAAAAAGCAACAAAACTCGACAATAGTAAACACTTATTAAGGAATAGTAAACAACTATTCCTCAATCCCATTGCAAGCCCCTATAAAGCAATAGTAAAACATCTTATGCTACTTTTGTACTATATTAGTATGAGAACTGTAGTACAGTTATCAGTACTCCTTTCATACTATTTTGGTACTACCACAAACAAAAGAGTGGACTCATAGTGACTCACCACTTTCTTATTATAAATTTCAAGGAAGGACTCCACACATTTGTTAGCATCTTCCATATGAAAACTGTAATACAGTTATCATTACTCCTTCAATTATACTACTATATTTCGGGTAGGTACATAACATGTTTTTCTTTTGTTTAGACAACCAGTGAATTCCACCAACATTATTCTGACTAAAACCATAACATTATTCTGACTAAAACCATAAACATATGATTGTATCCAAATGTTTGTTTCATGCCCACTGTTACACCACTTATAGTCTTAATTCTAGCTAAGTCTGTTAGGTTGCCAACCTATACTTTTCTAATGATTATTTATAGAATTTATTATTTTCAATAACGATGGATAAGCGACCAATATTCTTAACATATGTTTTGATGGATATTAATCTTGTTAGTTATCCAATAGCTTGACTAGTCTCTACCAATTGTTTCCTTTCACAAGGTATCGTCTTTGTGAATTAGCTATTGAAATCAAGTAATCTGCAGAAAAAGCAAAAAGAAAAAAAATCAACCAATAAAAGGGATCAAGATTACCTCTCCATAATCCGATTTTGAGCTGATCCTTTTGAATACCCTTGACGTATCGGCCGAGATAGCCCAAAAGGACTTGGCTTACGAACCCTTCGAACATGGCTATGGATGAAGAGAACGATGCCCTAGCTCTCCATTACCGAGAGAGAGAGACAAGAGAGAGAGAGAGGAGATAGACGAGAGATTGAACGTTCACAGATCGTGGGTTCTATGAAGAGAAGAAGAAAGGCATCTGAACGAAACCGACTGATGGCTTTGGGAGCAAGGCAGAGAGGCTTTGGGTTTGGTTGCGGACCGACCTTATAAATTTTAGGTTGGGTTGTGAGCCAGGTGTAATCGCTGAATCCAACTCAAGAGAGAGAGGAGTTTGGCCCCCAAAATCCGTGTACTGCAAAAAGTCAAGAAAACTTTGATAAATTAGAGTTCATGTATTTGTCTAGAGTTCTCATTCTGGAGTTGTCTTGTTGCTTTACATGTCTGCCAAAGGTTCATGCTTGTTCTTTTTCGTATGTTTTGCCACTTTTATTTTGCTTGGCTAAAATTTAAAAGTTTCTTTATTATGCGGTTGATGCCCAAAACTAATGTGCTATTAGATTGTTTTTTTCTAGCTATCATATCTTTAAATGATTAATTTCGCATCCATGATATGATGGCAGTGATGGTGAGTACTTCTAAACATAAAAGACAAACATCAAAAGTTTGGGATCACTTTACAAAATTACCTACCACTAGTGGTGAGAAAACTAAAGTTCAATGTACAAGGTCTTATCATATTATGTTGGTAATCATGGCACTAAGATAATGTTGAGGAAAATTTATTCTTGCCCGAAAAGAAATTTAGATGTGATTGGTTCTTCAAGGAAAAATATGCCACTAGATCACGACAAGTATAAAGAAATGCTTGCTAGAGTAACTGTATTGCATGGTTATCCATTCACTTTTATTGAACATCTAGAAAACCATGAATTGCATACTTCTTTTAAATTCTAAACTCAAGCATATTTCTAGGAACATTGCTAAAAACATATTTGATTAAGCTATACAAGAAAGAGAAAGAAAATCTTAAACAGGTTTTGAAGTTAGTTCCTAGTACAATTTGTCTAACCACAAATTTGTGGACCTCTTCCACCTCCGACTACAATGTCTCTCACCGCACATCATGTTGATGTGTTGGATTTTGCAAAATAAGATATTAACGATATCTCATGTTCCACCCCATATAGTGGAGCAATTTTAGTAAAGAAGCTATTTCATTTATTGAAAGATTAGGGCATTGAAAAAAAAAATTATTGTTACTTTGGACAATGCAGCATATAATGATGCTTTCATGAGAATTTTAAAAGATCATCCAATTTTAAAAGACCATTTTGTTAGTAATGGGAGTTGTGCTCATATTCTAAATAATTTTGTGCAAGATGGGTTAAAGGTTATCAATAAATCATTGTCTAAGCTAAGCGAATGCATCAAGTATATGAGGAGTTGTCCTAGAAGGAAAAAGATATTTGCAAGTGTATTGCACAAACTTGTTCAAGGAAAGCGAAAAAATCCAGCAAGATGTGTCCAATAGGTGGAACTCTACATTTCTAATGCTGTAGAATGCTCTAAACTTTCGTCGAGCATTTGAGCACTTGAAGTTGATTGATCCAAATCTTACTTTTTTGTCATCAAGTGAAGATTGGGTAGAGGCTAAATAAATTGCAAAGTTTCTAAAACTTTTTTATGAAGTGTCCACACTATTTTTCTGGACGTAAATAGCCAGCTTCCAACTCATATTTTCATAGAGTGTTTAAGATTCAAAAGTGCATAATGGAGATAAAAAGTGATGATCAAGATATAAAATTCATAGCAAATGATATGAAAATAAATTCTGATAAATATTAGGAATGTTACAGTGTTGTTTTGTCATTTGCAGTCATTTTGGACTCCCGATACAAGGTGAAGTACGTAGATTTTTGTTTTAAGAAATTAGAGGTTAGTTCTGATTATGTTTTGACTATCTTCGATTAACTAAAGTCTTCACAGAGAATATGAGTAAGCATCTATAGATACATCTATAGCTGAGAGCAATGATGAAGAGACCCTTAGAGATGATCCTAATGAAGAGATGATTGAGTTTGAACAGTTTGAGAAGCAACTATATCCATTCAGTGGGTCGAAGTCTCAGTTAGAAGAATACCTAGATGAAAATTTAGTCAGTTGGAAGAAAAATGATCATTTGATTATTCTCGAGTACTGGAAAGGCGAATGCGAGAAGCATCCTCACTTGTTGACAATGGCTTGAGACATATTGAGTATTCCTATTACTTTGGTGGTCTCTAAATTAACTTTCAGCATTGCAAATTGTGTGCTTGACAAGTATCAAAATCGCCTTCTTTCCGTGAACGCTCAAGCTCAATTTGTATTGGTTCTTGGTTAGATGGGATCCCTTTTGAGTTGCTTCTTGGTTACATAGGATCCCTTCTGAGTTGCCTTCTTTTTTCTTTATTGCTTTTTTATATTATTGTGGAATACATATTTTATCATAGTAAATTAATGTTATTTTTTCTTATTAAATGCAACTTTGGCAAACATTGGAGAAGGAAATTTATTAATACATGATTTTAGTAATCTAGATGTTTTACTTTTTCACTGTGGTACTTTCTCTCTTCATTTTCTTTTCTCTCACTATGTATTTCTTTTGTAAAATTTCTTTATGTTGCTGAATTTATTTCTCACTTGTAGGTCCTTGTGAAGCTTGTTGAAGATGATGGAGAAGAAAATTAAGGTGGCCATTGGAGTTGTGCGTAAATTTACTATTTAATTTTGGGCATTATACTATTTCGAGGCCAAGTTGTTATGTTTTTTGAACAAATAGAGTCGGGTTTCCTCTATGAATCATGGTCGGTATGTGTTTTAGCATATTTTCATTGCATGTAAACCATCCCTTTCTCTTTAATGTAGGCGAAAAAATTCCTTTATTTTGTTCTTCTTTCCTGCAGCAAACCAGCCCTTTCTCTTTAATGTAGGAGAAATACCCTCCATAATTAATCAATGTATCTTAACAGAATAAAATAAAGTGACTTCGGTTGCTAGAATCAAATTGACAACTCCAGAATGGGAACTCCAAAATCAATGTTATGGAATTTACAAAAATATTGAAAGTAATATCTACAGATAACAACAGTAGCGAGGAGTTTAACTTGCAGGAAATTACTAGCATTGAGCACAATCTCTGTAACAGGAAATTACACAAATAACCTTAAACATGCATAATGTTTGCACTACTTTCAAGTTCAATGTTCATGCTAATTGGAAGCTATATTGCAGTGCCACTAATCTACAACAGATTTAAAATGTACACAAAAACATATTTTGTCTTAGTGCATGTACCCATCATAACACAGTTTCAGTTTCAATTGTTGTGCTTTGATATCTATTAGGAGTTGTTAGGGCTTGATAATCTTAAAATTACTACTAACCGTTGGTAAAATTACTTATTCATATTCATGGATTCATATTGAACCATTCTAACTAGTAATTGTGTTCTTTCTTCTATAGCCATGTCCAGAAGCTCAAAAATAACCAATTTTTTAAAGAATGCCAACTGGGTTTTATATAACATAACAAAATCTATTTCATAAGAAGAAGAAACAATCGTTAGAACTTTGAATTGAAGAGAAGAGGATATACCTGATTGCAATGTTACAGAAAGTGTTGAGCAGACTAGGCATTTGAGCCGGTGCCTAGCACCTATGGGCCTATGTGTTTGGCTATTTTTTTAATTATTTAATTATAATAATTGATTTTCTTGCAATGATTAATTTTGCTTCGCTGGAATTTTTCAGGTCTGCAGGATGAAGATTTGTTTTAGTTGAACCGTTTATATATTATATCAAGATTGGATTCCTAAACGGCATAAAAGATCAAAAATTTCATCAACAAGATCTCACCAAACTCTGTATAATTGTATTTCGATCTGTAAAATAAGATTTTTTTTTTTTTTTTTTGGCAGCAAAGAGGTTCAATTTGCAGCATGTACATATTTGTTTACCAATCAGTCAATAACAGTGAAAAAAATAAAAAATTTACCTTGAAAAGAGAAGAAGAGGGCTGGTGACGAAGAGGAAGAGGCTGCGAACAGAAGGAGCCGAGGAGGCGTAGTGATCAGCTCGAGGAGGAAGTGCAGTGATCAGCTCGAGGACAACGCGGCGGCGAAGAAGAGGAGCCGGCGAAGAGGAGGTGGCAGGTAAGAAGAGGCGGTGGCGAAGAGGATGAGGAGGAGGCACAGTGATCGGGTTTTAGGGTGTAGGGGAAGGAGGTGGCGGCGGCGGCGGCGAACAGGAAGCGGCGAGGCGGCGGCGGCGGCGGTGAAGGGATTTTGGAAAAGATCGGGCGCAGAATGGTCAGATAAGGGTCTGGATTTGAGTTTTAATGAGTTAGCGGGTCGGTTTTGGGTTTGCGGGTCGGGTTTTAATTAGAAAACTTATCTGTTTTGCGTTGCGCCGGTTTTAACTTTTTTTTTTTTTTTTCTTTCATCTTTTTTTTGGCTTGAAAAGATAGGCCGGGACGTCTAGCCCTAAGGGGGCCTATTCATTGGTTTGAATTTAGGGATAATAGAATAATTTTTGGAACAATACTTTTTGGTGTTATTCATTAGTGTAATTAGGTATGAATTCAACTTTACAGCGTTATTGGTTTGTTGGGGTAATTGTGAGACAAATACACTACTTTTCCTAAAATTACCCCAACTATATAAACATCCTCAGACCACACCCTCAAAATTACCCCAAATTGCTTGCTGGAACAACAACCTGGGTAATCTTTCCCTCTCACCCTCCCCACAACGTCTCTTATTCTTCCATCGCGTTCTTCCGACTCCAATCTCTCCTCTTCCGCCTCCTCCTCCGTTGCCTCAACCGCCTCAGACTCAGAGCCTCCGACGCTAATCCCTCCTCCTCCTCCTCTTCCTCCGCCATCTCAACAGTCTCTTGAAGATAGAGTCGCTTGGTACGTGCCCTTTTCCCCTAATTTTTCTTTCGTTTTTTTTTAAGTTAATTTAGGGTTTTTTCCTCCTTTTCTCTCTTTTTTTGAAATCTAGGGTTTTTTTAGCTAGCTGAGGTTTTGGATGGATCTATGTGATAATTTTTTCTTAATTTTTAGTTTTTTCAGTATTTATATGATTTTTTTCTTAATAATACATTTGGTAGAATGATTTGTTGAATTGTTAGTTACACGCGAACTCTATATGAAATTAATTGTTTGATAATTGTGGGCAATAGGAGCATGAACATGTGAGTGATGCAAGTAAATTGCAGACAAGGAAAAGATGTGATTACACATTCAGAAGTTTAATACTTGTATATAGTAGCATTAAGAAAGTATCTAATGATTGATGAGGCATAAACATGTACCAAAAAGGTTGCAAGTGCACAACCGTGTTAAGTTATAGTATTTAAGATATCGATCCCACAAAGAATGTGTTTTGTAGGAGAAAATATAAAATTGGTTCTTATGTTGTGTGCGTGACAAATAAGATTGGTGAGTGAATATGATTGTGAAGAGATTTAAAGAGTGAAAGTGGTGTGTAAGTAGGTGCAAAGTGTAAGTGAGAGTGGATGTAAAAGAGAATGAGTATGATCAATAAGGTGAGAAGGAAAAATGAATAAAATCAAGAAACAAATAAAAAAATCAAAAATAAAGAACAAAATTCTAGAATAAAGGAAAATGTAAGAAATTAAATATGGTGGATTCAATTATAGATATGGGTAATCTAAAATTGAACCCACTTCTTAGAAAAGGACGATTCCCTAGAGGGTTATAGCCTAAAGGCGAATCAAACAAAATAAAAATAAACAAAAAGAAAAACTAAACCCAAGAGGGTTCTAGCCTCAAGGTGAATAGTGCAAGAAATTAAAATCTAACTACAAAATAAATTGCAAAATCTAAACTATAAAAGAAATTACAAAAAGAAAATAAATCTACTCTATAAGCACGAAAATAAATCTAATCTATGAGCATGAAATAATTCTAAGGCAAGAGGGTTCTAGCCTCTTGGCTATTTAACAAGAAAATAAAATCTAACTACAAGCATAGAAATAAATCTAAACTAATAAGCAATAAAACAGAAAAAGAAAAGAAATGCAAACCTTCAAATAATTCTCCATCTTCATCTTCATCATCCAGCAAAGAGAAGAAGAGAAAAATTTAAAGCGGTGAAAAAAAATTTATTATTAATTGCAACAAAAAGTTATAATTTTGGAAGTCCTTCTCAATTAAGAGTAGCCCTCCTCGCCAAAAGGAGTTACAAAAATTTTTACACATTTAACCCCTCACTCTCTACCCCTATTTATAGCAATCATCAATGAATATGAGCCATTAGATTTGTCTTGAGCCCCAAGCAAAGCAATCTCCACCTTTAAATTTGCTTTTTGTTCTTCTCTAGCCCAACATAGGAGGCCCATATGATTTATTTGATTTTCACAAGAAAATCAAAATCCAACTACAAAAGCCTAGTCCTCATTTGATTTTCCAAAAGAAATTGAAAAGGATGTCCGGCCCAACTCAAATCAAGTCCAATGAAGAAAATTCAGCAACCGGCCCACACAATGATTTTCAAAAATCAACATTGCAGCACCGGTCCACATTTCATTTGAAAAAGCCTAGTCTCTAAGTCCAGCAATCATATCCGGTCCATTAAATCTCCATCTGCAGCAAATCAAATTTGGTTTTCATTTACCTTTGTTTGATGGGCTTTGGGCCTTCAAGCTCAATTATTTCGCTTTAGAAAAAATGAAAATCCAATTCAAATTTTTGAGGAAAAAAAAGAAGAGCTGCCATGGTTGCTTTGGGACATTTGGGCTTTTAAAATCAAATATTTCACTTGAGAAAAGAGATGGGATTTTTAGGATTTATTCATCATTAACCTGCAATTAAAGATAAAAGTAATTATTAGTGGTATATTTATTCATATAAAATAGATAATGAGGGTATAAAATTGTAATAAAATATGATTATCAAATACTCCCACACCTAAACTTTTGCTAGTCCTCTAGCAAATAAAATAAAAAGAAAATCCTAACTCACTTTCGCAGGAATCGCGATTATATTTAGCGCATACAACAAGTCTTTAAACCCCTAGGTTACCCTAGTGGACGAGTTGTAGTCTCGTGAGGGTTTGCAGTGAATATACCCACAAAATTCGGTCAACTTGCTAAATTAAAGAAGCCAGTAAATAACTAAATTCACTTGACAACTTTTAGATAATCTAATTGGAGCCAGTTATCACTCAAGAAAATATTTTTATATATAACTCTAAGGTATATTTTCAAGAAAATCTTCTCATTATAGCAATACAAAACTAAGCCAGACTCAGAAATTTAATTTAAAAGTTTTGAAAAGAACATGCTAACTCTTTGTTTTAAATAATTTTCAAGTTGCTTGATTTAAAATATTTTCCAAGACCATATATACAATTATAAAACATTTATTAGTTTTTTTTAACTCTTTCTTTCTTGGTGATTTTTTTCTACTTTAACGGGCTTTCTAAGTGACCATTTAACGAGTTTTGGGTCAATGGATCCCAACCCAAATGGGCTTAGGTCATTAAGTATGGAAATACTCCTTGGGCTTAATTATTCGGTCAGCTTAGGCTTTATAAGATAGAATCACCTCGAATTCAAGAGTTTTTTTTTTGTGCCCATTTTTCGCACTCTTCTTTTGCATTTTTTTTTTGTATATGTATATATATTTTGAAAAATATGTAAATCAAGACACTTTGAAAATTTATTTTCAACTCTAAGTTAAGCATGCAAAAATTTCATTATTTTAAATAAAAGTCTAAGTTAAGGCTTAAGTAAAGTATACTATTTTGAAAATCATTTTTTAAGAAATTTATTTAGAGTTATCATAAAAGGTGAACTTAAGTAAATAACTAACTATGGATTAGAAATTTTTAAATTTATCAACTAAATCAATTATTACATAACTCCATCAATTTGGCAAGTGAATTTTTTTTAAAAGAAAAAGGGGGAAAAACAAAAATGTAACTAAAAATGTAAAATAAAGAGAAAAAATAACTAATTCCCACCCCCCACACCTAAATTTTGCATTGTCCTCAATGCAAACTCTATGATGCATAAAGTAAAGCATATAAGAAGTGAAGCACTTACATTTGGTCGGCTGATAAAAATCTACAATTACCTTTGGTCTGAGGAGGATGAAATCAAAATTTTATTCTTTTTTATTCTTCTTTTTCCTTCCTTTTTTTCTTTCTTTTTTTTAAAAACTGAACAAGAAACTCTCACATAAGAGAAGAATAAATTCTTTTTATTATTCTGAAATAAACAAAATAAACAATGTAGAATGAAATATTCAACATAAAGAGTTTCTGTTCTACATTGAATCCTACCTTACTGTTGAAATTCTTTCCCGGATTTTAAACAAATTCAGAATGATATAATCAATAATGTGAATTTTTAAGCATTTCGGGGTGTTCAATAATTCTTGTAACAAGGTAAGGTAGGTATTATTGGTGTCATGCATTTTGCATTTCTTAATGAACTTAGACTCTTGTACTGTGAAGTTTTGTTTTCTAACAACCAATTCTTCTGTGAAGTTCTGAAAATTTGGTGGTTGATTATTCTCCAAGAATCTAAGTTCATCAAGAAAGAGTTCTTCAAAATTTAATTCAAAGCAGCAAATGTTTAACACAGTTTTATTATTCTCAAGGACCTGATCTGCTTCTTCTAAAAACTCTAACTCTTCATCAAAAATTTCCTCAAAACTCAAATCACACTTTTCTTCTTCTTCTTCTGATCTTTCCTGAATGTAGTTTATTTCTAGAGGCTGATTATTTGGTAGGTCCCCTGGATTAAAAATGTTGAGATCAGCAGTCAAATTCCCAAAGGATAGTTTCATTTGACCAGTTCTACAGTTAATGAGAGCATTAGAAGTGGCTAAGAACGGTCGTCCTAAGATGACAGGTGTCTATCCTTTGAGATTGGAAACAGGCTGTGTTTCCAAGACTACAAAATCTACTGGAAAAATAAAATCTCCAACCTTAATCAGAACATCCTCTAACTCACCCATAGGGACCTTGACAGATCTATCAGCCAACTGTAAGGTGCATTTGGTTGGGTTCAGTACACCTAAACCTAATTACTGATAGACTGAATATGGAAGCAAATTAACACTGGCCCCTAAGTCTAAAAGCGTCTTATCAATGTGAGTATTACCAATGATACATGAAATGATGGGGGAACCTGGATCTTTACGTTTCAAAGGTATAGGATTTGACAGCATTTCACTGATATTGACGGCTAAAAAGACTTTCTTTGGAACATTTATTCTCCTCTTCTTAGTGCACAATTCTTTTAAAAATTTAGCATAAGATGGAATTTGTTCAATTACATCTAAGAGAGGAACGTTGACCTTAACCTGTTTGAATGTTTCTAGGACCTTCTCCTCCTGATGAGAGTGTTTCCTAGACCTGAGTCTATCTGGAAAGGGATCAACCGGTCTAAATCTATCAAAAGCAGGCTCAGGTTCGGGTTTAGGTTCTTGGTCATCTGAGGGGAGTGATTGTTGAATAGATTCATCAGAAGGAGAAGGAGAAGGAATTTGTACAGGATCAAGAGTTTGACTTGGAGGAGTTCTCACTTGATT
Organism: Asparagus kiusianus; assembly: GCA_022839385.1. Taxonomy (NCBI): domain Eukaryota; kingdom Viridiplantae; phylum Streptophyta; class Magnoliopsida; order Asparagales; family Asparagaceae; genus Asparagus; species Asparagus kiusianus. Next base: position 198,894 of record BQKN01064330.1, read on the forward strand.
ATCGACCTGTCTACCTGACCGAAGTGAATGGATTGCATTCACTTGGGCTTCATAGGATGAACTGCATCCTGTGTTCTTAGGGTTGACCACGGGTTGACTTGGAAATTTTCCTTCCTCTCTTTCACTCACGGCACTAGCTAGTTGACTAAGTTAGGATTCTAATCTAGCTATAGCTTGAGTGTTGGAGTTGAGCATTTGTCCAGTGGATTGCATGAAGGAATTCAGAGTGCTAGACGTTTGAGTCAACATATTCGTGGTTTGAGTGGAGGCCTTAATTATGGTTTCCAAACCCCTTTCCAAGACGTTGAGACGTTTATCCTGATCTGGATTGTGATGAGTCTGAATTACAGCTTGATGAAGAGGAGACTGATTTTGATATGACAGATTAGGTTGTTGAAATTATGAATGAGAATTGAACGGAGCTGTGTTTCCCTAGGAAAATATTGGGTCGAAGCGGGAGTGAAGTTTTGAATTCCGGGAGAATTTCCTTGATTCCATGCAAAGTTGGGATGATTTCTCCAACCTGGATTATAGGTTGGAGAAAATGGATCATTTCTAGGGTGCTGGAATGCAGCGTTCATCTGTTCTAATGCGTTGTTGTTTCCTTAGGAGAGGGCATTCCTCTGAAACGTGGGTAGGAGACTGACAATTGTGACATCCTGGGAAAGAAACATGATTGAGTTGAGCTGGAGCTCGTTCCTTAATTTCTAAGGTTTCTAACCTCCGCAGAATTATCGCCATCTTTGCTTCAAAAGCAATGTTTGACTCCAAGGAAAGACCACTAGACTTAGAATGGGGAACTGATGAAACCCTATCATCGCATTGTTCCCATTGCATTGTTTTTTTAGAAAGACTCTCCAAAAACTCCCAAGCTTCATCAGCATTTTTCCTCATAAAATCCTCGTGGCACATTGATTATAAGGAAGTTTTTGCAGAATAATGTAATCCCTCATAAATTATTTGGCACAATCATCATTTTTCTAAACCGTGATGAGGTCATTGGATGAGAAGATCTTTAAATCGGTCAAAATACTTCCAAAAAGGTTCTCCCGGGATAATTTTAAAGTTTTGAATACTGTTCCTAAGCTTTACCGTTTTATGAATAGGGAAAAATTTCTTAAGAAAAACGGTGACAAATTCATCCCAAGTTGAGATGGAATTTATTGGTAAGCTGTACAGACATTTTTTAGCTTTATCCTTAAGAGAAAATGGAATAAATCTAAGCTTAACCGCATCTTCATTTAATTCTCTTATTTTAATCATAATACACACTTCCTCAAATTCCGAAATAAAAATATATGCGTCTTCTGTTTCATTACCAAGGAATTTGAGAAGCATGTTTATGTATTGCGGTCTAAGCTCAAAATTTATTCCATTTGTTTCGGGGAGCCTAATGCACGAGGGGATTGTATTCCTAATAGGATAGCACATATCCTGAAGAACTAGTTGATTTGCCATTTCTTGGATTGGTTCAACACGGATTAAACGATGAGAATTATCCCGAACCCAAATTTGCATACACCAAAACATTTTAAAAAATTAGTTTTTTTAGGAAAGAAAGAAAGAATTTTTTTATGAGAAGATAAAGGAAAAGAAAAATCCTAACTAAAACAAATCAAAGCAATCACTTTTCAATCAACTCTAATTCTAGGGTTTAGCCTAACTCCACTAGACCAGTTCCTAACCAAAAACTCCTACAGTGAAAAGATCCAAGTTTTACCCAGGTACTTAGCCAGGTAAAGATAGTACTAGAGGTTGATCAAAGATCAATTAAGTACCTCTTTCCTTACGGAGCGCTTTACGCAACCCCTAAACATTGCCTTAGACACCAACTAATCTGAGAAAACTTAAATCGGTTCACTTAAGGATTTCTTGTTCCTTATTGAGCTCGAATCCTTAGGGGCCAACGTCTAATGAGTTTTATTAGGCTTGGGTTTGTGAAGTGAGGAATTAGTGGTTTTTGGGCTAATGAAAGGGTGATGAAATCCCTCACCTTATCTTGATTATAGGGTTTTGCCCTTAAAGATATTTTTAAGTGTGTGCCAAATCAAGATGCTCAAATCACTTGGTGAATTCCTACTATCAATATGAAATGCAACCCTATGAATTAAAAGCAACTAAAAATGATGGAAAAGAAAAATCTTTTTTTTTTAAATTAGGGTTAACAATTAAACAAATGAGAAGGGGGTATTTGTTTGAATTTATTATCTTGTTAGTAAATGTCAAAGTAGATGGTGAATTTTATTATGGTCAACGGAAAATAATTTTTTTTAAGTCCTAATTGTCTCTAATTGTGAAGAAATAGCTAAAGAGTGGAATTAAAAACTAAAAAGAGGACTTATCCGAAAGCAAATCTTCAAATCCTAGCTCTCCAATCCGTGATCTTCAAGCTCCAAGCGTTTCCTTCACAAAAAACACACAAGTTAAAGAACCAAAATAATTAAAACCTATTTAAGCACCATCCCCGGCAACGGCGCCAAAAACTTGATGAGGCATAAACATGTACCAAAAAGGTTGCAAGTGCACAACCGTGTCAAGTTATAGTATTTAAGATATCGATCCCACAAGGAAGGTGTTTTGTAGGAGAAAATATAAAATTGGTTCTTATGTTGTGTGCGTGACAAATAAGATTGGTGAGTGAATATGATTGTGAAGAGATTTAAAGAGTGAAAGTGGTGTGTAAGTAGGTGCAAAGTGTAAGTGAGAGTGGATGTAAAAGAGAATGAGTATGATCAATAAGGTGAGAAGGAAAAATGAATAAAATCAAGAAACAAATAAAAAAATCAAAAATGAAGAACAAAATTCTAGAATAAAAGAAAATGCAAGAATTTAAAGATGGTGGATTCAATTATAGATATGGGTAATCTAAAATTAAACCCACTTCTTAGAAAAGGACGATTTCCTAGAGGGTTCTAGCCTAAAGGCGAATCAAACAAAAAAAAAAAAAACTAAACCCAAGAGGGTTCTAGCCTCAAGGTGAATAGTGCAAGAAATTAAAATCTAACTACAAAATAAATTACAAAATCTAAACTATAAAATAAATTGCAAAAAGAAAATAAATCTACTCTATAAGCATGAAAATAAATCTAATCTATGAGCATGAAATAATTCTAAGGCAAGAGGGTTCTAGCCTCTTGGCTATTTAACAAGAAAATAAAATCTAACTACAAGCATAGAAATAAATCTAAACTAATAAGCAATAAAACAGAAAAAGAAAAGAAATACAAACCTTCAAATAATTCTCCATCTTCATCTTCATCTTCATCATCCAACAAAGAGAAGAAGAGAAAAATTTAAAGTGGTGAAAAAATTATTATTATTAATTGTAACAAAAAGTTATAATTTTGGAAGTCCTTCTCAATTAAGAGTAGCCCTCCTCTCCAAAAGGAGTTACAAAATTTTTTACACATTTAACCCCTCACTCTCTACCCCTATTTATAGCAATCATCAATGAATATGAGCCATTGGATTTGTCTTGAGCCCCAAACAAAGCAATCTCCACCTTTGAATTTGCTTTTTGTTCTTCTCTAGCCCAACATAGGAGGCCCATATGATTTATTTGATTATCACAAGAAAATCAAAATCCAATTACAAAAGCCTAGTCCTCATTTGATTTTCCAAAAGAAATTGAAAAGGATGTCCGGCCCAACTCAAATCAAGTCCAATGAAGAAATTCAGCAACCGGCCCACACAATGATTTTCAAAAATCAACATTGCAGCACCGGTCCACATTTCATTTGAAAAAGCCTAGTCTCTAAGTCCAGCAATCATATCCGGTCCATTAAATCTCCATCTGCAGCAAATCAAATTTGGTTTTCATTTACCTTTGTTTGATGGGCTTTGGGCCTTCAAGCTGAATTATTTAACTTTAGAAAAAAATGAAAATCCAATTCAAATTTTTGAGAAAAAAAAAGAGGAGCTGCCATGGTTGCTTTGGGACATTTGGGCTTTTAAAATCAAATATTTCACTTGAGAAAAGAGATGGGATTTTTGGGATTTATTCTTCATTAACCTGCAATTAAAGATAAAAGCAATTATTAGTGGTATATTTATTCATATAAAATAGATAATGATGATATAAAATTGTAATAAAATATGATTATCAACGATATGTTCTTGTATACTGTAAACAATGTTCAAATGTAGATAGCAAGTAAATGTTTATCAATATAATAAACCCACAAAACTTAGATATAGCATATTCTTTCAATATGTGGAACTTAGTCATATACATAATTGATAATGCATCGCAGCTCATATCCAAGTCAAGGAACTCATAGAATTAGGATTAAGTGCAAGCATATTAGTTTAGTTTATGCAAGGATGCATACGACCACTTGGTTACTTGTATTACTGATATGAATGCATTGAAGATTTCATCGCAATTTGTTAAAAATGGTCTACATAAGGAGTAGTATTTATGTTTATGAGGTGACAATTTCTACATACTTGAATAAACTTATCTTGATTACTTTCAATAGATGAATGTTTTTGTTGGAATTTTTGGTCAAAACTACTTTCCAAAATGAGATTTCAAACTATATATATCTATTAGCTACAAGTAATTTCTTAAATGCTTAGTAGCCTAGTGGAAAGTTAATGTTTTGTTGTTTCAAAAGGTCCCTTGTTCGAGGCTTGCCAACGGCAAGCCGAGAAGTATTTTATTTGAATTAATCACTCATAAGTTCTCGTGAGTCATGGGTCGTGGGCCGGGGGCCGGGGGCCGGGGGTCGTGGGGCAGGGATCGAGGCTAATCGGGCTGAGACGCTAAGTGACGTTTTGTTAGACGCACTTTGCACTTCGCTATGGCTACCACGTTGGCTGCCAGTATGGTCTCCACGAAGGTTATCTCGCAGACTGCGGTCGAACTGCGTATTCGCACGAGAGTGACCCTAGCGTTCTCATAGTTTGACAATGTTTGCTCGTTCGACGAGGTTCGCCTGTTTGACGATGTTCGTTCGTTCGACGAGGTTCGTCTGTCCTACGAGGTTCGCATGTTTGACGATGTTCGTTTGTTCGACAAGGTTCGTCTGTCATACAAGGTTCGCCTGTTTGAGGATGTTGGTTTGTTTCATGAGGTTCGTCCGTCATACGAGGTTCGCTTGTTCGACGACGTTCGTCTGTCATACGAGGTTCACCTATCTGACGAGGTTCGCTCGTTCGACGAGGTTCGTCTGCCATACAAGGTTCGTTTGTTTGACGACGTCCGCTCGTTCGACGAGGTTCGACTGTCATACGAGGTTCGCCCGTCTGACGACGTTCGTTTGTCAAACGAGGTTCGTCTGATTTGTTGAGACGAGACCCTCGCGTTTCGTAGCAACGCGTCTATTGATTGCCTCGTATTCAGGAGTTAATGCATGCAGTAGTTACAACAACATTAAGAGCAATTTAATACATTGATATTACAATCTTAATTGCTATTAAGAATTGCAACTGTCACATTAATTGCTTGTGACTCTTGAGCTGGCCTTAGAGGCCTATAAATAGTACCCTTGGGCAGCTCTTGGTAGAAAGCTGAAAATCCTCTCGCGAGCGTGGAACACGAATGTCGCGTGCTGGAATACGAACGTCGATCCGACGTTGTTGCTGTTGTGCTGCTGCTGCAGGAACTTGTGCCTACAGGAACTTGTCTTAAACCGAAAGGTTTTGAACTGAAAGGTTCTGAGATCGAGAAGATCTTTTGCCTAGACCGAAAGGTCTTATTGATCAAGGAGATCTTGACAATACTGGGTTGGTGCACACCAGAGTATTGCACTGCTATTCCTGGAAGCAGTTTGGCATTGGGATCCTTGCACCGGAGTAGGCCAAATATTGCTTTAAGCATAGTGTTTTTATAACACATAACAGTTAACTAAAAAAGTTTAAAATTACAGCACATCTAATTCCTTATTTCATTCTAGATTTAACCTCAATTTCCAACATTCTTAAAGCAATATTTCAGATCTACTAATGGATCCTACGAAGACTCTTGGAGTGGATTGTCTCAAATTAGAAAACTTTGATGGATCTAATTTCAACGCATGGTGTCGAAAAGTGATTTTTGGGATGCAACTCCTAAAAATCTACTATGTGGTTTATGAGGAGAAGCCTGACTTTGAAAAAGACTCAGAGTCTAAAGCCTCTTGGGCTAAAGATGATCATTTCTGCATGAGTTATCTCCTTAACTGCCTAGCTGATCATCTGGCAGATGCTTACACTAATAAGACCTCTGCAAAAGAAATCTAGAATGCTCTGGAGGAGCAATACAAGGATGAGGAGAAGCTTTCTAAGTCTCACCTTATCGATAAGTTTCTGGACTTCAAATTCGAAGATGACACTGAGGTTTTGCCTCAAGTTAAAGAGCTCGAAAAGTTTATTATGAAGCTGAAGGATGACAAGATCAGTCTTTGTCAAACCTTCATTTCTGGTGCAATTGTCAACAAGCGTCCTCTATCTTGTATGTCGTTCTCCACAGACATTCCAAGAAGGAAAAGACATGTGACTTTATCTGATTTGAAGAGGTTCATTCGGATCGAGGACGAGATTCGGACTCATACGAAAAATGATCTCCTAGCTAAGCAGAAGGCGTCTGCTAACATGGTGGCTACTATCTCTGAGAAGGGTACCGGTTCCTCTTCTAAGAAAAAAAGCCTTTTAAGAAAAAGAAGAATTATAATCCAAAGAACTTGAATGTTCAGAAGAAAGATTTTAAGAAGAGCGGCAAATGCTTCAACTGTGGGAAGCAAGGGTATTTTGCCAAGGATTTCAAAGCTGTCTAGCATGGAGAAGTTAGGATTACTTCAAAAATGTGGGGGTAACAAACCTGAGAAGTGTGAAGTCTGTGCGCAAGCGAAGCTGACAAGGAAGCCATTTCCAAGCGTCACAAGGAGCACCAACCTATTGGATCTTATTCACTCAGATTTTTGTGATTTTAAGAGCTTTGTCACTCGAGGCGGCATGAAATACTTCATCACTTTCATTGATGATCATTCTCGCTTCTTCCATGTCTACCTGCTGAAATCTAAAGATGAAGCATTCAGCAAATTTGTCGAGTTTCGGACTCAAGTAGAGAAGCAGCTTGGACTTCAGGTGAAAAGACTCAGGAGCGACAGAGGAGGAGAGTACCAATCTAAGGAGTCAGAAGCATACTTCAAGGAGCATGGAATCATTGTTGAAACTACTACTCCGTATTCTCCGCAATCTAATGGAATTGCAGAAAGGAAGAATCGCACATTGACAAAGATGGTGAATTCGATGCTAATCACATCCGGACTACCTACATGCTATTAGGGAGAGGCTTTGCTGATGGCAAACTGGATTCTGGACAGAGTACCCTATTCCAAAACTGATAATACTTCTCATCAGTTATAGTTGGGATATCCAGATCCTTTGGATAGTCTCAAAGTGTGGGGGTGTCTCGCATATGTTTGAGTTCCAGATATCAGAATGCCTAAGCTCGGACCAAAGGCAAACAGATGTGTGTTTCTTGGCTTTGCTGAAGATAGTGATACTTGCAGGTTTCTTGATCTTGGAACCAACTCCATCATTAAAGCTCGGGATGCAGAATTCTTTGAGGATAAGTTTATCAAAGATAAAGGATTATTGCTCAAAGATATAGCAGAGAATGCTAGCACGTCAGATGCACCAGAGAAACCGAAAGTATCAGTGATGAAGGAGTTAATGAACCATCTTCCAAGCGTGTCAGAAAACAAAAAGATTTTGGAAATGATTTCATCACTTATAATGTGGAAGGAGATCCACAGACTTTCTAAGAAGCAATATAGTCAACAGACGTTCTTCTGTGGAAAGAAGCTATAGATGATGAGATGGATTCATTGATCCAAAATCACACATGGGAGCTGGTGGATGTACCTGAAGGTGCTAGGCCTATCAGTTGCAAGTAGATCTTCAAGAAGAAGCATCGTCTTAATGGTATTATTGAGAAGTACAAAGTAAGACTGGTTGCAAAAGGATTCTCTCAGAGAGAAGGAATAGATTTCTTTGACATCTATGCACCAGTTTGCAGGATCACTACCATCAGAGTGCTTATCGCATGGGCGGCGATAAAAAGGTTCGTTATACATCAGATGGATGTGAAGACTGCCTTTCTCAATGGAGACCTCACAGAAGAGATCTACATGGAGAAACTAGAAGGATTGGATGCTTCAGCTGGTAAAGTTTGTAAGCTTATTAAGTCTCTATATAGACTTAAACAGGCACCGAAACTCTGGCATGAGAATTCGATGGGGTTGTTCGTAATTATGGGTATCAAGTCAGTGAGTCTGACAAGTGTCTATATATCAAGGTCGCTGAAGGGAAGATGGTGGTTATCTGTCTCTATGTTGATGATATGCTCATCGTCGGGAGTGATTTGGAGATAGTAACATCTACCAAGAAATTTCTATCAGCTCAGTTCAGCATGAAGGACCTTAGAACCGTGGACGTGATTCTCGGAATAAAAATCATATACTCAAAAGAGGGTATTGGATTGTCCCAATCTCATTATGTCGAGAGCATGCTAAGGAAGTATGGCTACTACGACCTGCCAGAACTGTCAGTGCCATATGATTACAACAAGAAGCTTCGACCGAACACTGGAAGACCAGTAGAGCAGCTAAGGTACTCAAAGATAATTAGAAGTCTTATGTACGCGATGAGCTGCACAAGGCCATATATAGCATTTGCTGTAGGTATGCTTAGTAGGTTCACAAGTAATCCTGGAAAGCTTCATCGGGATGCTATCCAGAGATTGATGAGATACTTGAAAGGAACTACAGGTTTGGGCCTATTCTACACTGGATATTCAACTGTAATCGAAGGCTATTCAGATGTGAGCTGGTGCTCAGAACCAGATGAGTGCAGATCTACTGGAGGTTTTGTCTTCACCATGGGCGGAGCTGCCATCTCGTGGAAATCTAAGAAGCAAACTATGATTGTATAGTCATCAATGGAATCTAAGTTCTTCGCACTCTGTGCTCCAGGAGATGAAGCTGAGTGGCTCAATTGTATTCTCCGGGACCTTCCATTGACAGAATTGTAAGGCGCAATTACAATCTATTGTGATAATTAGGTAACGGGTGCTGTGGCAGCGAACTCATTGTTCAATGGAAAGAAGCGGACCATTCGTCTGAAGCATGACTATTTGAGAGAACTCATTTTTCAAGGAGTCATCTCAGTGATTGATGTTCGGTCTTCAAAGAATGTGGCTGATCCTTTGACTAAAGGTCTGAAAAAGGACATAGTCGAAAGGATGTCTGCTGCAATAGGTCTCAAAGTTTTGTGAGTCTTACAAATACTTACCATGTTCATCCAATTATTAGTTCAAAGCTTATGCTACTAATAATAAAGATAATTGGTTCAAACGTCAAGTAAGATTTGTAAAGTTTGGTGAGTCTTACAAATACTTACCATTTTGTCAAGTTATTAGTTTAAAGCTTACACTACTAATGAAAAGATGATTGGTTCAAAAGTCAAGTAAGATTTACAAGTGAAATCCTATCATGTAAAGAGGTTGGCTGTTAAGCCTTAATGAGTCTAAAGCATTTCAGATGCGAGATGTTGGATAGGTAACATGCCTAAAGGACTCACCGATAATCCTATCATGTAAAGGGGCTGGCTATTAAGCCTTAATGGGTCCAAAGTATTTCGGATGTGGGGTGTTAGATAGGAAACACGTCTAAAGGACTCACCTAGAATCCTATCATGAGAGAGGATGGCTCTTAAGCCTTAATGAGTTTAAAGCATTTCAGATACGACATATTTGATAGGAAACATGCCTAAAGAACTCACCTATGCCTGGGTGGAGATTTAGCCGTCTTCTATGGTGTCTTATGGAAAGATACCTAGAACCCTAGCAGAAACCAGGACTAGCACAGGGCCATAAATGTGCAAAGGCAAAGGCAAGTGTGGTTCAAAGTGAAAACTACCACAGATGAGTTTGATCTTGTATGACCGCTGGATTTTAGACATGTGCTGGTTCAAGTCTCTACGACACCATGTATCTATCTTCTATTCAGTTGGTCTAAGGGGAATTCAAGTCCTTGCGACATCTACCTTATGCACAACGATTGAAACCACGGCACCATTACACGACACTAGTTTAAAAACTTGTGGAGGATTATTGGATTTTTTGGTCAAAACTGCTTTCCAAAATGAGTTTTCAAACTATATATATTAGCTACAAGTAATTTTCTTAAATGCTTAGTAGCATAGTGGAAAGTTAATGTTTTGTTGTTTCAAAAGGTCCATTGTTCGAGGCTTGCCAACGGCAAGCCGAGAAGTGTTTTATTTGAATTAATCCCTCATAAGTTCTAGTGGGTCATGGGTCATGGGTCATGGGTCGTAGGTCGTGGGCTGTAGGCCATGGGTCATGGGTCGTGGGCCAATGGACCGGGGATCGGGGCTAATCGGACTGAGGTGATAAGTGGCGCTTTGTTAGGTGCACTTTGCACTTCGACGCGAGGTGAGGTGGCACTGTTTGGCGCCACATTTTCTGCCACTATGGTTGCCATGAAGGTGGCCTCGCAGGCTGCTTCGCAGCATGTCGTCTGTCATACGAGGTTCGCCTGTTTGACGATGTTCGTTCATTCGATGAGGTTTGTCTATCATACGAGGTTTGCCTGTTTGATGATGTTCGTTTGTTAGACGAGGTTCGTCTGTCATATGAGGTTCGCCTGTTTGACGATGTTCATTTGTTCGACGAGGTTCGTCTGTCATACGAGGTTCGTCTGTCATACGAGGTTCGCTTGTTTGACAACGTTCGCTCGTTCGACGAGGTTCGACTATCATATGTGGTTCGTCCTTCTGACGACGTTCATTTGTCAAATGAGGTTCGTCTGATTTGTTGAGACATGACTCTCGCGTTTTGTAGCAACGCGTCCATTGATTGCCTCGTATTCAGGAGTTAATGCATGCAGCAGTTACAACAGTATTAAGAGCAACTTAATGCATTGATGTTACAATCTTAATTGCTATTAAGAATTATAACAGTCATATTAATTGCTTGTGACTCTTGAGCTGGCCTTAGAGGCCTATAAATAGTGCCATTGGGTAGCTCTTGGTAGAAAGCTGAAAATCCTCTCGCGAGCGTGGAACACGAACGTCACGTGCTGGAATACGAACATCGATCCGACGTTGTTGCTGTTGTGCTGCTACTGTAGGAACGTGTGCCCACAGGAGCTTGTCTTAAACCGAAAGGTTTTGAACTAAAAGGTTCTGAGATCGAGGAGATCTTTTGCCTAGACCGAAAGGTCTTATAGATCGAGGAGATCTTGACAATACTGGGTTGGTGCACAACAAAGTATTACATTGCTGTTCCTAGAAGCAGTTTGACCTTGGGATTCTTGCACCGGAGTAGGCCAAATATTACTTTAAGCATAGCGTTTCTATAATGCACAACAGTTAATTGAAAAGTTTAAAATTACAGCACATCTAATTCCTTATTTCATTCCAGATTTAACCTCAATTTCCAACAGTTTTTTCTCCTTTGAACATAGAAAATATTTGTGTATGTATGTATGTCTACTGTCCTTCACCAAATAAATTTGAAAAAATATTAGACCGTGACACACAAACAACCCAACCACAGGAAAAAAGGGCATTAGCTGATGTTATGTTGATTCACCATAAAATGAATGAAGATTAAAAGGGGGAACATCAATTTTTCCTAGTGTTGTCTTCTTTTGTTAATATTATTTAATCTTATCATTAAGACTAAGACAATTAGTCTTCAGTATTGCATTAGTTTGCTCGCTTTTGCTCTAGTTCTGCGTGATTAAGTAACCAGAACAGTTCCAATGTTTTTGCTATATTTGAACTCTTACATGTACATACTACATAAAGCTATAGTCTTAAGCAAAGGAATTTTGGTCATTATTGATATTTGCGTTATAAGATGAATTTTGCTTCGCAAACTCAAAATGTGGAAGAGTACTCTCAAGATGGTGAGAGGGTCAAAAAAGCTAGGTGTGGCTGTAATATGGTCAGAGCAAGAGAATAGAGAGCTACTAAGGCTTTTAGTGGAGGAGGTGAGTGTTGGTCCTTTTGTTTTGATGGTGATTTGCCAAACAATTTATAGCTAATTTGTTTCCTACTAGTTATGGCTTGTTTCTTTTTACAGGATATCCACATATGATGAAAAACCATTTATATTAGAGTTAAAGATTCAAGATCAAGTTATGTGCGCAATCACTTAGATATATTAGTAGTTTTGTAATGTATATTGTGTGAATATATTTCAAGCTTAATATATATATACACACACAATTTTAATTTTTATTACAAAATGAGTTTATTTGAGAAAACAATGAAATATTCAAATATTAATCATTTTTACATTGCATTCATGTTTTATAATGTTTATAAAAATATTTCATAAAGTTTCCACATGTTCTTACATGTCAAACTTCATTTTCAAGATTCTAGTGGACATCTTTGCCTAACCTCTTTGCTTAGAGATTTTTTTGGTGATTTGAGCATGTTTGTCATTTGAATCATGTATTTGCTCAATCATCTTATTTTTGTTAAAATGATACTTTATGCTTTTCATGAGCTCTTATTTGGACTCTCTTTTGGTATTATTTTTATTGCCTTTCTTGGATTCATGAATTTCCATGAACAAGATTTTGGGTTTCATAAGTTTTCATGAACTTATACTTTGTTTTTTATGTATTAAGACATCATTCTCATAATAATGTATTTATATATGTTCTCAATCAAATATAATTTATGGGTTGATAACTTATGAATTTTCTTTTGGATTTATTGATAAATCATTTGATTATTGATTTTTAATTTTTAAACCTTTGATTTTCATTTTTGGAATTGTTTTTTGATTTTGATATATATCCTATGTATATATATATTTATGTTTTAGACTCTTGTGACGCTATTTTTAATGATACATATATGTGGAAACTTGGTCTTCTTTAATGTAAGTTGTGTTTAGGATATTCTATATCCATACTTACTCACATTTATTTGCCTTGTTCATAATTACATATTTTTCATATGGCTGTTTGATAGGGGGAGTCATCCCTATATCTATTTATGTTTTTTTCTCATCCGTGATTATTGATAGGGGAGCTTTTGCTCTCTTATTCTTTTGTTTTCCCCTTTTTGATGCTGTCAAAGGAGGAGAAATAGTTTGTTTATTGGTTTTTGATGGTTTCATATTTCATTCATGTTTAGATTTTATATACATTTTATAAATTATTCTTTTGTTTTACATTTTATAAAATTAAACAAGGGCGATGAACTACTAAACAAATGAGATAGTGCGCAATGAGACAATCAAACAAACAATATGATACAGAGTTTGGTCCTTCCGGCATACATCTCCGTTCCCACTCCCGGGGAGAATCCATTATCTTAAAAGATACTACACAATCGATTTTTAACGCTCACCGATAAATGTTTATAATACTCATAATGCAATCACACAACACACCCTTTAAGTGTTGGCCTAGCCCGTGTCACCTTCCTCAAGTACTCGGATTTACAACCTCTTTCTAGGCTTTACTACCGACGCCACTCCTCTTGGAATCGACCATGTCTCTCACCACACACTCCTCTCAGTGTACAAGTATATTATAAAGTGTATCTCACAAATAAGCATAATAACAAATGTTTGTTCTCTAAATAAGGTGAGAACTCAATTAAGCACACACTCAATGTTACACTCTCAACCCCAATATACTATATATGAAATACTTAAGCTCAAGTGGGTGTGTGTAATGTAGAACCCCGTAAAATTTTACATGAATATATGTGAATCATTAGTAAATAAATAATTCTTTTATGATAAATAGCTTGAGGTCATTGATGTACATGATAACTAGTTATTTGAGATGATAGGAGAGTATGGGTGTAGAGCTTTGTGCGTTGGATTTTGCAAATTAGCAAAACATGCACAAAACCGGAATTTTCCAGATCAGTCGACACATCAGTCGACTGACGGCGTCGGTCGACACCTCAGTCGAATGATACGCTAATTTTCAGTTTTTCCAGGTTTCGGGTCTGTTTTGATTTGGTTCGGGTTTGGGTCGGGTATAACGGTTTGTATATATTCTCCTTCACTCGAAATCACCCCATCTCATCCTCAGTTCAGAAAAACCCTAGCCCCTCTCCTCTATCTCAAAAACCCTAGTTTTGTTCTTGGTGATTTGGGGAAGAACTTGGAGGATTTTCGTCGAGATCTGAACGTCGCAGCGAAGGGGAACCATTCTCTCTCAGATCCAGGAGTTTCTCATCACCCCAGAGGCGAGTAACATCTCGCCCAACCTTGCCCTATGTTTCTAAACGTTTTCAAAGAGTTTTTATGAGTTTTGATGAGCCAAAAAT
>BQKN01064330.1:213222-232920 GCA_022839385.1 Asparagus kiusianus
TAGTTATGCTTATGTTGGAGCTCCACTATAGATTTTGTTAGACATTTAAGAGTATTGTTTTAGAAATTGTAAAGGCTGTGTGCCTTATTTTCTTCTTGTCAGATATTTGTATTTAAGACTTGTTGACCACTCCAGTTTATTTATCCAGACATTGACTATGTATTTCCATTTGTTGGATGCTGAGATATTTATTTGATCACTATCATTTCATCAGCCCTTCGTGTATTATCTTTTACTTGCTTTTGTACCTACACCTGTTATTGATTCTACAAGATAAATGTTAATTGTGATGGTAAAACTTGTTGTTGCACGGTGTGGTGCATGGCAGGTTTGACATTCTTGGTTTCACCTTGGACTGCAGCCTTGTGTGAACCCAGGGGCGTAACAGTTGGTATCAGAGCTCTAGTTCCAGTATCCTTAGGATCATCCTGTATCGAGTCGTGGAGCTAGGATAGAGTTTCTTAGGATTCATGTATAGAGTCCGCAACGATTTCCTAGTATGAGTGAGGACGATATATGCGTATATCTCAAAAATTTGAGAATTTTTTTATGACAACTATTTTTGAATAAGTTTAAAGTGATTGTGCAAATACTATATGTTGTGAAAATTGTATTGTGATACGCTATTTATAAAGGTCTATTTTGACTCATGAACTTTTATTTTTCTTACCATCAGGGAGAGAGATGGCAGGACGTGGTAGACCTCGTACCAGGAGTGTTCGCGGGAAAATTCGTTGCTTCTTTCATTGTTGATTTCATTGTCATCTTAAAATAACAACTTTTTGAGTTACAAAGATCCGGTCTTTTTATAAGATCCGGTTACAAGAAATCAAACAAAAATGAAAAAAGATTACAACTTTCTCCTTGTTTGTCGAACAAATCGTGAGCTCCTGTTTTGCGGTCGCTCGCTTGCGTGGGTTGTTTGCCTGCGCCGGGGTTGTTTGCCGTGGACCACCGCGAGATCTAGATCCGGTCGGATCTACGCAGTATTACGGGTATTATCCTACCAAGGAGATAATAGCCGGGAGGGATTGTTTCACCAAGGAAACAACCGCTCGAATCTCAGGATCTAAGAACCAAGCTTAGATCCGGAGTGTAACCACGTAGATCTGGGATCCGGTCCTCTCGAACTCCTGCCTTATTTGGCGTTGATGATCGCCGAGCACCAGATTCGGATGAGCAAGTCTTCGAAGTATTAAAGTTTGAATCTTGTTTAGATCTGAGATTTCAATCCTGCAGGGCTTCGCCTCCTCCAAAATCCAACCTTTGAAAATGAAGAACCCCTCCTCTATTTATAGCCTCTCTTCACTGTGCCCGTGTGCACGTGAGGGGGGGAAGGGGAAACAACCGGCCACCGAGCCACCCTAGGGTGGCTCAGCTTGGGCCGAGCCACCCCGGGTTGGCTCGGTTTCGGCCGAGTCCCCCGGGTGTTTGTCCGTTTCGTTTGTTTTCCGGTGTTTCCGGTTCTCTGTTGTTGATTCGGTTTGTGATTGACTTAGTCTGGAATCGATTTGTTGACTTGATTCCCGATTTGGCAGTAATTCCACTTCTGAGTTTGAGTCCGAAACTGATCTTGATTTGATCGCGATTCGTTCGAGTCCGTTCTTGTTTAGATGACTCGTTGACTCCCCGAACCGTTGGATTGATTTCGCACGCGATTGACATTGTTTGCGTGCAATTTGTTGACTTTGCCGCCTCGTCACTCGATGGTTCGTTGATTTGTCGAATCATCGTGTCAAGCTGTGTTGTGGGACCTATAGGCAATTTTATACGCCTACAGATACCCCCTCCAAAGTATTTCAGTCTCATTCTTTTATAGAAGAGTCTGGAATACTTTGGATGTGATTGTCCCAACCTTCAGTCGGCGTAGCGGGACTTTGGAATGGCTTCTGTTCTGGATTCCTTCAATTCCTTCAGGCTATTCGGTGCTTTGTCGAACGTCTGTAAGGGTTCCGGTGCTGCATTTATTGTCTGACCGTTGTTAGAATTTTGAACTTGAAACCGATTCTTGATTTCTTGACTTTTTAGCTCGAGTTGGTTGCTTCAACATAGAACTGATCATCGATTGATGGCGTTGAATCTTCATTTACAACGCGTTGTCCGGCGTTTGAGCTTCATTGCGACGTATTGTTCGACGTCCGACACAGTTTATACTCGTACGCCTGCTGGAGTATACACAGTTTAAGCTCTTAAGGTATTGGAGCGTGGCGGATATTCGAGTCACGAGACCAATCCACAGAATCGATGCATCAATGACTCGTACTTATAGAATTTTTGGCAAATTCTCAGCCATCAACGGGTTTGATTAGCCTTTACCAACTACCGTTTGAGTCAGGCTAGCATGCGGATTTTTTTAAGTCCGTTCCGCATGTGACGTTAAGCTAAAAGAGTTAACTCTTCTAGTGCTACGATATTGAATACGTAGACTTCGTCTTTCTCCTGTGAAAAGACTAAACAGCAACGTGTATGAGACGTTGACTTAGGATTTTTGGCAAATCCTCAGCCTTCAACGGATTTGACGTGCTCTTACCGATTACCGTTTGAATCGGGCTTACATGTGGATTGTTTAAATCCGTTCCGCATGTGACGTTGTGCTAAAGGAATGAACTCCTTTAGACTTTGTGCTATGATGTTGAATACATAGGCTTTACCATTTGTTATGGGAATAGGTTACCCGGCGACGCGTGTCAGGCGTTGACTTTAGGGTTTTTGGCTAACCCCCAGCCTTCAACGGATTTGAGATGCTCTTACCGACTACCGTTTGAGTCGGGCTTACATGCGGATTGTTTAAATCCGTTCCGCATGTGACGTTGTGCTAAAGGAATGGACTCCCTTAGACTTTGTGCTACAACTTTGAATATGTAGACTTTGCCATTATTATGGGAATAGGCTACCCAGCAACGTGTATTAGACGCTGACTTATCCCTACTTAGGCTTCGGGATAAAGGTCCCCAGAATCGAACTCTGGTATCTTTTTCAATCGAAAAAGACTAAACCGGCGACGCGTGTTAGGCGTCGGCATATCCTTTCTTAGGATTCAGGATGAAATTCCCCATGCGTGTGAGGCATGGATTTTGGTGTTATTAATAACAACCTGCCACAATATTGAATATGTGGGCGAGTGTTCTTTTTAACGGTTAAGAACTAACCGGCCGCGCGTGTTAGGCGCCGACATATCCTTGCTTAGGTTTCAGGATAAAATACCCCAGAATCGAACTCTGGTGTCTTCTTCTACGGAGAAAGACTAAACCGGCAGCGCGTGTTAGGCGCAGACTTATCCCTGCTTAGGATTCGGGATAAACTTCCTAGGATGAATCCAAGATTGATAAACTCTTGGAAAAGGTTGGTGTGGGGAAGGAAGAATTTTATATTCTATTCCCCGAACAAGGAAAGGAGACTTGAGGAGAGATCTCCACCCCAGAATCCGGAAAGGTGAAACTAAGAGTGGGATCTCTACTCCGAGAATCGAAAAGATTCGGATAACCCTAACTGTCGGAAGGTTTGATTATCAAACTAAAGATGAATTTCTCATTTATCGAGAGTGAATTGTGGTTTTGGTCCTAACTGTAGGAAGGTTTGACCAAGCGAGAGTTTGAGATGACCCTAACTGTAGGAAGGTTTGATCACTCGATTCGAAAGCGGACCTCTCGTTCATTGGAGGAATCGAGAGGGGATTTTGGTTGTGGTCCTAACTGTAGGAAGGTTTGACCAAGTGGGGGGTTTGAGACGATCCTAACTATAGGAAGGTTTGATCACTCAATTTGAAAGTGGACCTCTCGTTCATTGAAGGAATCGAGAGGGGATTTTGGTTTTGGTCTTAACTGTCGGAAGGTTTGACCAATTAAAAAGTGAGAGTGAGAGTACAAATCACTGTAGGAATGTTGATTCGTACAAATCACTCAAAGGGGGTTCCTGATGTTAAGTGATAAAGACTTAACAAAACAAAAAAAAGGTTTTAACAATCCGTCAATGATTGATAAATCAAAATTCTAAGCATTAGGAGTTTATTGCTTATCACTTTGTTCATAATGACCGGGTTATCCCTAAGAATATTACTTTTAACATTCTTCCGGGAATTTCCCATTACTTGAATTATCCACCCCCAGCTTTCTTTGCAAAACTGGGTATATCATTGAATTAGATGCACGATCGGGTTATCCTTAAGAACACCACGCATGGCACTCTCCAGGAACTTCCCGTGGAAGAAAGGAAATAGTTTAGACTCTTATACCTATTGGAGTATCAGGGAGCAGTTTAACCTCTTATACCGGTCGGAGGATTGAGAAGCAGTTTATACTCGTATACTCGTCGGAGTGTCAGGAAGCAATTTATACTCTTATACCGGTCGGAGTTTCAGGAAGCAGTTTATACTCTTATACCGGTCGGAGGATTGAGAAGCAGTTTATACTCGTATACTCGTCGGAGTGTCAGGAAGCAGTTTATACTCTTATACCCGTCGGAGTTTCAGGAAGCAGTTTATACTCTTATACCGGTCGGAGTTTTGCTGTTTTTAACTGGCTCACTCTAGCGTTATGACACCGGCTTCAACCAAGGTTTGGATGCTATTCTTGAGTGTAAAGCACACCTTGGTTGGGTGAAGGATCCTCCTGTGGTATGCGCAGTACTTCGGGTCCGCCATATCGTCAGCTTCCTCCTGATTCGTGATTGGTGGGAGCTTGATCTTGTTATTGTCAAGGAGAGATTTGAAGATGGCTGGAACATCTTCGTCCTTGAAGGAGTACTCTTTTTGAGGCCTCTGATCGGAAGTCTTTTGCTGCCTCCGGGACTGCTGTTGCGATGTCTGATTAGCATCGACAGTCGTTGCGGGTGTCTTGCCCTTACCACGGGAGGCGAAGTTCGAGTTCGGAGGATTCGTCGTCGATTGACGCCTCTCGGCCTTCTTCCTTCGGAGGAAGCGTTCGGTTTGTTCACCACGCACCTTCAAGTCTTTCCAAGTATTGGACGGTGCTGTCCCTATTGCTTCCAACACGTCCAATGCGAGGTTGTTGTGGCAAGTCTGGAGGATGAACTCTTCAGTGATTGGATCCCGGCAATTCAACGCTTTGTTCCGGAACCTCTTGACGAAGGTTTCGACCGGTTCCCCGTCCTTTTGTTTCTCGTCGAGCAACGTTCCGATGGATATCTCGGTGTCGTCGTCGAAGAAGTTAGCGAGGAATTTTGTCTCCATGTCGTCCCAGCTATGCACGCTTCCTGGCTTGAGGCGGCGATACCAATCGAAGGCGGCTCCGCGAAGAGTGCCAACGAATGACCGCACCATCAGAGGCTCATTGCCGGAGATAACACCCAGGTGCGATTTGAAATAAATCAAATGCTGAGTGGGGGAACCTTTCCCATCGAACGGCGTGAAGTTGATTAGACTAAACTTCGCCGGATAGGGGATTGATTCCCACTCCCTTGGGTATGGACAAGGAATGCCCGTTTTCTTCACCTCTTGAGCGGACATCAAGGTATTGATTTTGCTCTCGAGGCTTTTGATCTTCAAGTTTTCACTTGTATCTTCGTTGGCATCCTCATTACCACCCCCTGCGTTGATGGGAGGGTCATTGGCATTATGAGTTTCGTTTGCCCCTGTGTCCTCATCTTCCAGATTGTTCTGGTTACGACGACTTGGTTCGCCTTGTTGGTTCCTCAATGCCTGGATTTATTGGTCATGCATTTCTTTCATGGTCTGCATGGCCATCTGCATCTCGAGCCTGAAGCTCTCCTGTTGTTTGGCCATAGCATCTTCGAGCATCTTGGCCACTTGTTCTGCGTTTATCATGAACGACTCGCGGGGTTCTCCTTCGCTGGACACAATGTTGTCAGACGCAACCGCAGAGCAAGCATCCGACTCTTCATCTTCTGAAGGTAATCTTGTCCGAACCCTGCCATACGTCCTTCGTGAGATGGCTCCGGACTGCAAACGGGTTAGACGCTGGGATGCATTCAGAATCGACTCGAGATCATCCCGTGCCAATGTCCCCTTGTTGGTCATATTAGCGGTGACCCTCGGGAATTCTCCGTCTTCAACCACCGCTCTCCTTCGTCAGAAACGCTTAGGCCTTGACTTTGGCATCTCAGTGCTGAGCCTTTCGAACACCGAGACTCTTTCGGGGACCGTCTTAGTGCAATTACACTGAGACAATACTGCCCGAATGAGTTTGAAACAGGGGCACTGAGTTTCGAGCCTACGAGGACTTCTCTTTCTGGCTCTGTTCGTACCCCCAGCACGATAGTACAGCTCGTCCGTATGAAAGTCGGAGCAACCTATCGCGTGTTGGCATGATTCCCCAGGTATAACGTTATCGTCATCGGACGACAATGTTTCCTTCTGGGGGCGAATCGCCTTCTTTGGGCTTTCAAACGTTACGCGCCTCGAAACACGCCTTTGTGGACGTGAATTTTCAGCGGGCTCCTGAACTTCAACGTGCAAGTTGGCGTGCGCAGCTGCTTTGAACTTCTTGTCATGCTGAAAGTGATAGCGACCCCCAGCATGTTGAATCATTTGGGCCTTCTTCATTGGCCCCAACCGTTCTTGGAGTGGAGCTTTGCTTCGCTCCTCGGGAACAGGACCAAGGCGCTCCAAGGCTGATTTCCTTTTCTGGGATGGCCTTGTGGGATCTCCCGGAATAGTTGTGGAAATCATCGACGGCTTCGTTTGGTTCGCCGGAGGTTGAATCTGCTTCGAAGGTTGAAGAGGTTGCTCTTTGACCTGAATCGCCATTTCGGATTTCGGCCTCCACACTTTGCGGGTTGGTGGCGGTTTCTTTGTCACCTCCTTTTGAAGCTTTCTACGGGCCTCTTCAGCTTGAGCCCGTGCCTGCGCTGATAGTGCGCGACGCTTGCGAATGCGCTCCTCCAGCGTTGAACGGTTCCGTTTGACACGGACCCATTCCGCTGTTAGTGGCTTGGAAGAGCCGCCGTTCATCTGTTGTTGAGGCTGTTTGCCTCTTCTGTTTTTCAGCTCCGCCTTGTAGCGGACTCCGTCAACAGACTCCATTGCCTTTACGAATTGTTTCGCAAGGCGTTGACGTTGCCTTTGGCGGGCTCTCTTCGAGAGAGTCACCATGCCCTCGGCAACGGAGGATTTGGCCAGAGCAGATCTGACCTGGTTGGAAGTTGGAGAGATCTTACCCAATGCAGCTTCGGCATCCAGTGGGGCGAGATCTTCGTTGGTAGCTTCAACTTCTTCGTACCAACGAGCCTTTCTCCTGGAGGAGAACTTCTTGGACTTGCGGGGGGAGGTTGATCCGGACGAGGACACGTACTCCTCGAACTTCTGTTGGTCGAACTCGTACTCGACCTCCTCCACGACCGGGATCAAGATCCGCGGCTGTGACGCTCCGATCTCGGCAGCGAGATCGGTGGCTCCCACTGTGGTCGCCAGATTGTTTGCGGGAAAATTCGTTGCTTCTTTCATTGTTGATTTCATTGTCATCTTAAAAAAACAACTTTTTGAGTTACAAAGATCCGGTCTTTTTATAAGATCTGGTTACAAGAAATCAAACAAAAATGAAAAAAGATTACAACTTTCTCCTTGTTTGTCGAACAAATCGCGAGCTCCTGTTTTGCGGTCGCTCGCTTGCGTGGGTTGTTTGCCTGCACCGGGGTTGTTTGCCGTGGACCACCGCGAGATCTAGATCCGGTCGGATCTACGTAGTATTACGGGTATTATCCCACCAAGGAGATAATAGCCGGGAGGGATTGTTTCACCAAGGAAACAACCGCTCGAATCTCGGGATCTAAGAACCAAGCTTAGATCCGGAGTGTAACCACGTAGATCTGGGATCCGGTCCTCTCGAACTCCTGCCTTATTTGGCGTTGATGATCGCCGAGCACCAGATTCGGATGAGCAAGTCTTCGAAGTCTTAAAGTTTGAATCTTGTTTAGATCTGAGATTTCAATCCTGCAGGGCTTCGCCTCCTCCAAAATTCAACCTTTGAAAATGAAGAACCCCTCCTCTATTTATAGCCTCTCTTCACTGTGCCCGTGTGCACGTGAGGGGGGGAAGGGGAAACAACCGGCCACCTTGGGGTGGCTCGGCTGCCGAGCCACCTCAGGGTGGCTCGGCCACCGAGCCACCCTAGGGTGGCTCGGCTTTGGCCGAGCCACCCCGGGTTGGCTCGGTTTCGGCCGAGTCCCCCGGGTGTTTGTCCGTTTCGTTTGTTTTCCGGTGTTTCCGGTTCTCTGTTGTTGATTCAGTTTATGATTGACTTAGTCTGGAATAGATTTGTTGACTTGATTCCCGATTTGGTAGTAATTCCACTTCTGAGTTTGAGTCTGAAACTGATATTGATTTGATCACGATTCGTCCGAGTCCGTTCTTGTTTAGATGACTCGTTGACTCCCCGAACCGTTGGATTGATTTCGCACGCGATTGACATTGTTTGCGTGCAATTTGTTGACTTCGCCGACTCGTCACTCGATGGTTTGTTGATTTGTCGAATCACCGTGTCGAGCTGTGTTGTGGGACCTATAGGCAATTTTATACGTCTACAAGGAGTGCTAGCCAGGCGGAGTCACAGCAGACTCTATTAGTGCAGCAGCCAGCTCAGCCCGTGCAGGAGCAGGCACCACCAGAGCCGTAGCAGGCTCCTCAGTACTTGGTGGATCTCATGGCTCCCCTTATTGCCAGGATGACAGCCATTGAGGAGTTGGTGACGACTCACATAGCACCACGGACATCACCACCACCGGTAGCTCAGCAGCAGGGGATACCAGCCGTCCCGATTAAAGAGAGAGACCCAGAGGTGGCACCTGCAGCTATTCCACTAGTAGCACCTGATAGAGCCACGGAGCAGGAAGCTTGGCTCCGTATGGTAGAGAGGTACCAGAAGATGAGGACACCAGAGTTCCAGGGATCACCAGACCCTCTTGTAGCCCATAAGTGGAAGGAGGATGTGGGTAATATTCTTGACATACTCAGTGTGGATCCAGTTCAGAAGCAGAGATTGGCATCCTACAGCCTGAAGGGAGATGCTGGGAGATGGTACCGACTCTAGTTTACTCCAGAGCAGAGGATGACACTCACATGGGAGGACTTCATATACTTCTTCGATGGGCAGTACATTTCTTCTGCAGCACAGACTGGGAAAGAGCTTGAGTTGTCCCTGTTGACTCAGGGGGACTTGACAGTTGCAGATTTTGAGAGCAGATTCATGGAGCTGCTACTTTTCACAGGCATGTGGTAGACAGGAGAGCGTCAGGCTCAGATGTTCTTAGCTGGGCTTCGCCCTAATCTCCGACGGTACCTCGTGTCGAGGAGATTTTATTCAGTCAGGGAGGTAGCTGAGGCCGCCACTTCTCAGGAGATTGAGACTTCTATGTTCCAGAAGGACAAGGAGGGTAAGGCTAAGACAGGATAGAGTGGGGAGAAGGGCAAGAACAAGAGATCTTTTTCTGGACACCAGCAGCAACATCAGGGCTCTTATAAGAAGGGATCCCAGCAGGATCAGAGAGCGCATTAGCAGCGCAAGTTCCAGGGATCTTGTTTTAACTGTCACAAGGTTGGGCATAAGGCATCGGAGTGCCGTAGCGCACCAGCAGGAGCCCAGCAGGGTAAGGGTCCGAACCAGCAGCAGCACCAGTAGGGCAAAGGTCAGGGCCAGCAGAGCAGGCTTGAGGTACCGCCAGCAGCTCAGAGGACTGAGGGGCAGATTCGAGCAGTCCAGGATGTTCCTCAGGGGCAGATTATCCCATATTCTCCACCACCATCAGCAGAGTAGTCTTCAGCCACGGGCAGGGTATATGCAGTAGTTCCCCGTGATCATGGAGCCAGCGGAGCCGTAGTGGAGGGTACGTTCTTTGTGAACTCTCTTCCCGCCCGTATTCTTTTCGATTCGGGAGCTTCATATTCTTTCATCTCGCATGCATTTATGACTAGACTTCAGCTCGTAGCTTAGCCTCTAGACACCCCTCTATCTGTTTCCACCCCTTTAGATGAGGTATCGCTTCTGGAGAATGTTTGTAGGAGGTGTACCGTCAGTCTAGACGAGTCGGAGTTCATAGTGGATTTGATAGTGTTGCATATGTCCGAGTTCGATGTCATCCTTGGTATGGATTGGTTGTCTTCCTACCATATTAGTATTGACTGCTTTGCGAAGACAGTCAAGTTGCGAGCGTCCGATTGGTCTGAGATGATTGTAGCTACCTCTCAGGGCAACCGGTTTGCGGAGTCGTTTCTGGCATACATCGAGGAGGTGATGCGACGGGATCAGGGTGCTGAGTTACTGGAGACTAGAGTTGTCTCGGAGTATCAGGATGTCTTTCAGGACATACCTGGATTACCTCCAGTGAGAGAGGTAGAGTTCTTTATTGAGTTGCAGCCAGGCACAGCCCCGATATCCCGCGCACCCTATCGCATGGCACCAGCTGAGATGATGGAGCTTCAGACCCAGTTAGACGAGTTGCTAGCTCAGGGTTTTATTCGCCGGAGTCATTCTCCGTGGGGCGCACCGGTCCTCTTCGTGAAGAAGAAGGATGGTAGTATGAGGTTATGCATAGATTATAGAGAGTTGAACAATGTCACTATCCGAAATAGGTACCCACTACCTAGGAAGGGCCATCATCTAGGACCAAGAAGTATCTCCGCCATGACTTAGACCCGATGGAGGCCGAGATGACCAAGGCTGAGCCTTCTGACACCCTTGTCCATAGACGAAGGAGGAGACCCCAGAGGGATAGGGAGCAAGAACCTTGAGCGGCGGCCGAGAGGGTCAAGACCGACGTCATCCATCTGGGGGAGTCGGCCCTAGAAGAGCAAGTCGAGGCTCATCGGGAAGAGGGTGGAGCTGAGGCTAGAGCTTCTGCTGATGAGGGTGGGTCATCCGTTCGCTGCAGCGGGATGTTCCGTTAGGGGAAACAACCAGTTGTAAAGGAGATGGTGCCTCTCGCGGGGTTGGAGTATCCCCATCCTCATTGTGTTGCTGAGATCAGGAAGGAAGAATGGGGAAGGATGAGGCAGTACCTCACTGGGACTTTGGGGGTCAACCCTTGATATGAACAAGAGCCCGACCCATAGCACTGTTAGGTCTCATGTTTATAAGCCTACGGTCTAATCTTGTTTTGATGATTTACAAACAATCTCTCACATCATTTGTGTAGTATTTGTATTTGTTTATTAGGTATTCTAAACAAAGATCGATGTTGGAGGTTGGATGGACTTGCGTCTAAACGATCATATCTATTGGAGGTTGGTGGAATCAGAATGAAGCTTTGAATTCCAAGTAAAGATCCAACATCTCTTCATCCACGACCAAGATGAGCTATATTGAATATTTTCATCTCGGATACATTAGTTTAGGTGTTTATATTATGTGTGTTAATACTTAGAGCTCAATTTATACACACACATAGTTTTCATCTTATTGCTTTCAAGTTGTAGACGATGAAAATTACCTTTGCAGACTTACGTGAAATTCGCCTACGAGTCGGAGTTGCCCACACAAATTAAGGGTAGGGCTCAACCATAGGCTTGACCCACTAGCGCGAACCCAAACCGCGCGGCCGCCAAATTCCCTCGCATTGGTTGATCACAAATTCGCCTGTATGATCGACTCGCCCGCACGAGTCAAGATCATCCAAATTCGCCTGTATGATCGACTCGCCCGCACGAGTCAAGATCATCCAAATTCGCCTGTATGATCGATTTGCCCGCACGAGTCAAGATCGTCCAGATTCGCCTGTTTACTTGACTCGCCCGCATGAGTCAAGATCATCCAGATGACTGAAATTTGTCTGTCTACTCGACTTGCCGGATTCGCCTACTAACAGTGTACTTAACAGCCACTACGCTTCGTACAGGGATGGGCTTCCCCACTCCCCCACGACATGAAGGGAGGGAGCATAATACCCCAAGCCCATCAAGTAGCCGCTCACAGTACGAGCGACCAGTCAAATCCATGCAGTCGTTAAGTCCGCCTACATGCTCACACTTGAAGCTCACCTCGCCTGCACGAGTCAAGAGCTGAATCCGCTCGTGATCAACAAGCTCACCAAGCTAGTACAACAGCCACTATACCACGTACAGGGATGGGCCTTCCCACTTCCCACGACGTGAAGGGAAGGAGCACAGTACTCCGAACCCATCAAGTAACCGCTCACAGTACGAGGGGTTTAGTCAAATCCATGCAGTTGCCAGCATGAAGATCACCTTGCTTGCACGAGTCAAGAGTCGAATTCGCCTATCAACGGCAAGCTTGCCAAACTCGCCAGAGTACAGCAGCCGCTATACCATGTACAAGGATGGGTCTTCCCACTTCCCACGACGTGAAGGGAAGGAGCACAGTACTCCGAGCCCATCAAGTAGCCGTCTACAGTACAAGTGAGTAGCATGATGCCCATGATTCAATGAGTGACCATGCCGTCTCTCCTCTATTTAGGAACTTCTTCTAGCCACAGAGAAAGGGTTCAGCAATTGGCTCATAGATTAATTGATTAATTCAATCAGTTAACTGAACCACTAGCTCTCGACTCTCGACGGAGTTGACGACAAGCTCTTTGCATAACCTTTGCATTGCAGCATCTCCTCCTAGTTTAGGGCCCTGATCGCCATCAAACTCGGAGGGTCGAACTCTACCAACCCGAGCTCCTACTACGTACTGAATCTTTCTAGCAACCTCGGTCGAATCGTCCAAGGGAAGCAGACTTAGTGCGAGAACCGAGCGAGGCGTCCTATAGCTATCGAAAGTCCTCACGTTAAACAAGGAGGGCATTCCCTCCGTTTTTGTTATAATTTTTGATTCATTAGTTTGTAATAAGCTATTCTTATCAATACAAACGACATCTCTATTTTAGAAGATTAAAATTCACACCTACAGAAGATGGTGACTACAGTGGGAGTAACTGTTTCTTCAACCGAAATGGTGATAGCTCAGTTCGACAAGGTTGCTGTTGGGACGACTGTGGAGTCCCTAGATATCGAGTTTGACTAAGCCAAGTACGAAGAGTACTTGTCTTCTTCCTCCTCTGGTGGCGATGCGTCCCACAAACGCCATAGAGTTGTGCGTAGAGGCCGACCTCAAACGGTCAAAGCCTCCGCGCTTGGAAACTCTATTCGAGTCACGTCGGGGAGTCTACTCCCTCCAAATCGATCAAGGCTAAGCTAGAGGTCAAGAGCGCAGGGCGAAAGACTGCCAGATGGGTCACTAAACGATCCTCGCAGACACCCGCCCAGGAAGAAATAGTGGTCCATTTCAACGCAGACCATGCCGCCACAATCCGCACGGACGCTCCTCTCTCCAGAAGAGCTCGCTAGCGGCAACGACAGGCCCTCGCCTAACAGGAGGCCCGAGCCTTCGCCTCATACGATGGCCTAAACTATCACCCAGGTTCGAAGAGTGTAAGATGAAGGGGCAACTCACCTGGCACTGGAAGGCTCTCCAAATTAGGAGCGCCAACCAAGATGGACGAGACCGCCCGCTTGGGTGGATTTTGCTTCTTAGGTCACATCCCTGATGCGAACAGACCACCCCGAACGAGCGAACCTACCCGAGTAGGCGAACCCTCGAAGGCGGGCGAGCGTCACCACGACCCCTCGACGGATAAGTGTAACAAGCGAGAGGGCCTTGACTACAAAG
This sequence comes from Asparagus kiusianus, assembly GCA_022839385.1. NCBI lineage: Eukaryota > Viridiplantae > Streptophyta > Magnoliopsida > Asparagales > Asparagaceae > Asparagus > Asparagus kiusianus. The sequence goes on from BQKN01064330.1 coordinate 226,800, forward strand.
GTAAAGCAGTAGGCGATACCTTGCAAACTCGCCTGCGTAAGCCAAGGGTTGAGTTTCGCCTGCATAATAGAGTTCACCCGAGCGCAAAGACTCGCCTATCAGGGCAAACTCGCCTAACTCCAACACTTAACCAGTCCTCCCGGTGGACACCAGAGAGTGCATCCAATACTCTCTCGTGCGACCATTTGGGCGAACTTTCTCATATTAGGGGTTGTCGCCAACCGCCCGCAAAAGACCTCCGGGGTTACCTAACTCGCAAATGCACCATACATGAGGCGAATCCTCAGTGTCACTGCGAAAGGCTTATCCAAACAGTACTCGCCGACTGCCAATGTATAGGAATGGCGAAACCTTCAGTGTTCGAGAGGCTTTCTCAACGGCCTTCTCGACCGAGACTTTCTCGTCGAAGGCGTCGCCACCAAAGAGGACGCGCCGCCGATGATCTAGAGCTCCCGTCCGCTACAATCAACATGAAGGACAAGGGTAATTCCGTGTTTTTTGATTCTCTAGATTCGGACTCATTCCTGGGAACTAATCCTCTGCTTGTTCGATGTGGGCAAGACGGTATATACCAACGTACCCATAGTCACACGGGGGTGAGCATTGGGTTTGATTACTCAACCTTAGCGCTTCCCTCCGGCGGTGAAGATGAGGTGTGCTTAGCAGTAGCCACGTCCCAGACATCGTACTCAAGTCAGGACGTACTGGCAAGGGCACACCTGGCTGAACCCACACATGAACAGACGGTGGCCCAAAAGTTCGAAGAATAACAAACGACCATCGACTCCTTAAGGGAAACGTTGGAGCAGCTTCTGAACAAGAAAAAAAAGAAGAAAAGAACCCAGCACACCTTACTACGACAAACGGGGAATAAGGAGTGGGTACCTCCCCATCATCCAGCGACTAAAACGGAGGATAATGTCGGCCCACAATACGATTACTCTTCTAAGATATCGCTAGGGACGTCACATACTGGGGGTAGCGCCCGCGACAAGAGGTTCGATGAGTTCCAAAGCTAGCTCAATGCTTTAAAGCTCCAACAGAACATGAACAAGCTGGGGGTGGTCCAACCCTATCCTGTCGAGTAGGATACAGTCTCGTACCCAGCGAAGTTCAAGCCGATTAGTTTGGTACAGTTCGATGGCAAGGGCTCACCCTCACAACACATGTACTACTTTATGGCGTAGACCGGATTCCTTACGGGGAACAACGCTATTCTCACCTGGTTATTCATAGGCACCCTCAAGGGGGTGGCATTTGAATGGTTCCGCAAGTTAGAACCCGACTCTATCAAGTCATGGGCTAACGCAGAAAGGCTCTTCTTAGCCCGCTTCTTTGACGACAATATGGAGGTGTCGATGGCCACCCTCCTCGCTGAAAAGCGGCGGAAGTCAGAATCGGTCAACGACTTTGAAGAGATTCAGGAACCGATCGGTCCATTGTCGGGACCAAGTTTCCGAATCCACACTGATCGAAATGTGCCGCAATAATATCTCAATCCATATTCTGTCTAAGGTCGGCGCGGTGGAAACCCGAACCTGGAAAGAACTTGTTCGCCAGGGCGAGCAGGTGGAAAACATGATCAAAAGGTTAGAAGCCGAAGAGCCACATCCCAAGAAGGGAGCTGTAGAGCCAGCCACGCCAAAGAATCCCCCTCGAACAAGAGGAAAAGAGATCATGGCCGTCGATTCCACCCCGACACCCAAAACGGCTCAAAGGCCGAAGCCCAGACAGTTCGAGCAACGCCCTCCAAGGCAATACGACTTCAGGGAAGACCAAGTGGTGGCGACATTCGATACTCTACTCAAGAGCAATCGAATTAAATTACCGGAGGTCACAAAGCCTGAGGAGGCAAACAAAACCAATGACCCGAGTTACTGTGCATATCACAGAATCCTCGGTCACCACACCTCCAAGTGTTACATCCTTAAAGATAAGCTCCAGGCCCTCTATGATGCAGGAGTCCTAAAGAAGGAGAATGTACAAAAGCAGGTGACCATGAATATGATCACCTTGAGTTTTGGAACAAATCTCCCGGATGTTCAGGCTCTGGTAGGGGTAACTCCTATCCCCAAGGCAGTCCTAAAAATCACTAATGACGACCCTCACAACCAACAAGGGAAAGGTTTAGTACCCCAGACTTTGCCATCGGGTCAGGTGATGTGGGTCCATCCAGACCTCCTCAGCGACGAATAGTGGACTACAAAGCCCTCAAGGAAGGCCAAAGGTAAACCTTGCAATGCTATCTCCGCCGTGCCGGATGGAGACCAGACTGCAGTATCTACCTTCATGGACTCCGAGGAGGAAACCACCATCCTCGCTACAAGAGTAGGGAAGGAATTCGCAAAAGAATACCCTATGAGGGTGGAAAACCCGACAGGACCTCCCACGAGGCCAACGGCAGCAGATCCTATGGATCCAGACAGGCCGAGCTCGAACAATCAGCCTTTTTGATTCAACGTGCTTGCACAACTGAAAAGCATCCCCACACGCATTACCATGTATGACCTCCTCCGGTTGTCTAGGCCTACCTGGGATGCCCTACAAGAGGCACTGGCCGACTCAGAAGTCTTCGTCAGCCACTTCTCGAGGGAAGAAGACACAGAGCGGGAATGTGCGATGTGTTGTCAAACCACCGAGAGGCGGGTCCCTTGCATCACTTTTACTCCTGAGGACATGCTCATCAAAAGCACCTCCCATGATCGACCACTGTACTTCACAGGGTACGTCGGTTCCTCGAAAGTGGATCGAATTCAAGTCGACCCTAGGTCTGCGCTAAGCATCGTACCCCTAAAATTGATCAAACACCTAGGGATACCCCCAAAACATCTATCCATGACTACCATAACTATCTTTAGCTTTAATGCTACTAGGACTCGGCCGCTCGGCAAGATCCGTCTGAAGTATCAAATAGGTGACATGAAGACAGAGGTGACTTGCTATGTCATCGACGTCGAGCCATCCTACAACATGCTCTTAGGATGTCCGTGGATCCATAGCAACCGGATAGTCCCATCCACATTACACCAATGCCTGAAGTATGTGGATGATTACGAGCAAGTGAAAATAGTAGTAGCCGACAAGCAACCCTTCAAAGGCGTCGAGAACTACTTCACGGACTCTCTGCTGTACCAGGACCCCAACGAGCCACCGATCGAAGAACTTGAGAGCAGCAACGAGGCGGATAGCGAACCCGAGTACGACGACGGCCTGGTCCTGAACGACTTCAAATCAATTATAATCAGTTATGAAAGTCACAATATAACGGACGCTGTCCAGGCGGAGGAGATTATCTTGAATGAGAAGTTCAACTTTGCTCGTCTTACTCAATGTCCGAGGATGATGCACCTAACGACCTAATGTCGAAGCTCTATAACGACCATTCCCTACACTTTCTTGTATGCTCGTCGTATGTCTCGAAGAGACTACCGATCGAGTCTTCACAAGCTGTACTCGTCGTACCGACCCGGGATAACTATCAGAAGGATATTATCTTCGGACGAATCGATCACCCTTTGCGCACGTTGTGGGACGAGTCTAAAGATGAAGACCCCGTGCCGTAGTTTTCGCAGTACAGTCAAATCACGAAGCGCATGATGAGCAACATGGGGTACGACCTCACTCGCCCAGAGGGCCTGAATTACGACCGAGGACGCAAGACGGTCATCCGACCTGCTTACGTACCTAAAGGCAAACCCTCAAATTACTTCAACAGGACTCAGAGAGGTTTAGGCTACTCCTCTTCCTCATCGGATTTGTTCTGTTATGTCAACGAGGACTCCGACTATGCGCGTTCAGAGGATCGATTGTCGACAACCTCAGCATGGGACTCAGACGTCATCATAAGGGATTTGTTCGACAACCTTACAGCCAACATGGTTGCGATTGATCCTGCCAAAATGGTAGGGGACGGACAAGTCCCGCTTTATGACGTGACATGGGACCGCCACGTCAACGCTCAGTGGAATAGTCGCTTCGAGCAACGTGAACCACTGACCGAAGACGAAATCCTCCAAGTGAACATGGGTGATGAGACTAATCCCAAGCCCATATTCATCAGTGGTAGTCTACCTCCTTAGGAGAAAGAAGATCTCATTGCCCTCATATGGGAATACATTGATGTCTTCGCATGGAATTACGAGGACATGCCCGGCCTCGATCCACGGGTCACCATGCATCGCCTCAACATTGGCTCAGACGCCAAACCAGTCAAACAACAGCAGAGGTGGTTTCGTCTGCAGATCATGGAGGCAATCGAGGCTGAGGTAAAGAAACTGATAGAATCCGGCTTCATCAGAGAGGAACAGCACCCCGACTGGGTAGCCAATATTGTTCCGGTCCTAAAGAAGAACGGTAAGATTCTCATCTGCATTAACTTCAGGGATCTTAATGCTGCAAGCCCTAAGGACGAGTTTCCTTTGCCCATCACGGACGTCATCATCGATAACACGTGTGGGTTTGAGAGGATGTCCTTCATGGATGGGTTCTCAGGGTACAATCAAATCAAAATGTACCCCGAGGACAAAAAACACACTTCATTCAGGACTCCTATGGGGGTATATTGCTACACGGTCATGCCATTCGGACTCAAAAACATGGGCACAACTTACCAACGCGCCATGAGCACTATCTTTCGAGATCACCTACGAAAGATGGTCGAATGTTATATGGATGACTTGGTCGTGATAAGTCACAGTAAAGGTGACCATCTCCAAGACTTGAGGGTGATGTTCGAACTCATGAGAACTCATCAACTCAAGATGAACCCTACAAAGTCATTCTTAGGATGTCCAGCGGTAAATTCCTTGGGTTCGTGGTAACGACAAAAGGAATCCGAATTGACCCTGATAAGGTACGAGCTATTCAGGAGCTTCAGCCACCCCGAAACCTCAAAGAGCTAAGGGGCCTTCAGGGACGATTGGCTTACATTCGGAGGTTCATTTCAAATCTTTCGGGTAAATGTCAACCATTCTCTAAACTGATGAAGAAAAGTACTTCCTTTGTAACGCCCCTCCTCTGGGAGGTACATAAAAATTTGAGCATGAACTATCTGTAATAAGAAGGGTCAACCTGCTAAATCTTTATGCACATCACAACATAGATATACTGAAGGGCGAAAATAAAGCAGTAGAGAGGCATATGCAATACCCAATATCACGAGGTTGACAGCAGAGTCCATTGAATACCAAAATAGAAGAGAACTAAAGGGTAATACAAAACATTACAATAATAACCGTGGCTACAACATTAATACATGTTTTATAAGTCAAAGGTACTACAAAAGTGAATATAAATTAACCCCTACTAAGATTTTCCTCTGGAGCTAATCTTCAAATTCAGGGTCTGCAGTGCCCTTATCCTTGCCAGTTGTATGACCTGCAAATGGATTCAGAAACAATAGGGGTGAGCCTAAGGCCCAATAGGTAACCATAAAAATCTCGGGTACAATCCAAGGGAACGAATGAAAATGATAGACATAGATATCAAACTTGAACAACGGGGTCTCAACATTAAGTTGCCATTCTTATATCGTAATCATTGACCGAAGTGAAATAACATGTAAAGATGAATAATCAAGATCTAATATTCAGGATTCCAAACTCCCCAATCATGGGATAATCAATAAATCGCGCATGCTTTTATACACCCACCGGTAAGCGTCCTCACACAGGGCATTGTCCCACCGGGACACTATAACATTACCACCCACCGGTAAAGCTTACTTCACACAGGGCATAATCCATGAATATAGACAATCAATCATCAACGAAGAGAGGAATACTATCATTATCAATAGTTGAACCATCGAATCAATTTGAATTGTTGCAATGAAATCATTCAAGGACATCGAAGGTATAAAACTGAAATAAACAACATTAGGATAGCAATGATTAACCAATCAACAACGAGCCCATGCATGAGGTGAATCAAATAGGAATATTATGAAAATGATAAGATATACAATTAGCATGGGAAACTAACTCGCAGGAATTTTAAGAAAGTAATCAATTGAACTCTCAAAGACTTGAGAGGAAACAATGAAAGGTTACCTACCGATTATGTCGGGATCCTCTCGGCCAACGAATGAATCCAAGATTCTCTGTCCTATATATACATGTAT
>BQKN01064330.1:233320-255371 GCA_022839385.1 Asparagus kiusianus
ATATCAACAGAAAGACAATTGAGTCTAGTTTTAGGAATAGAAAGAATCTTATGCATGCATTGCATATGTTGAGATATATGCTCTTTAAAAAGGATATAACTCAGGCAGACAGTTTCAGACACATGCACTGAGTTAAACTATATTTTCAAATAAGTAAATAATCTCATAATTAAGCAAACAGGGTCTCAAATGAAATCCACGAAAGTCTAGTTTCTATAACAGAAAGAATTTTATGCATGCATGGTTTATGTTGAGATATATGCTCTTTACAAATGACATAACTCAGGCAGACAGTTTCAGACACATGCACTGAGTTGAACCATACTTTCAAATAAGTAAATGATCTCAGAATTAAACAAACAGGGTCTCAAATGAAATCTAAGAAAGTCTAGTTTTTAGAACAGAAAGAATTTCTTCATTTGGATATATACAAAGAAAGTTATGATCTGTTTAGTGGTAGTGTATCTTGCTGAAAATTTCTGCACGAAATTTCTGTTTCAAGATAAATTTGACATGCATGCCCTATAATGTTACATGCAAGACCCCAAGTATAATATAACTATAATTATTGATTTATTTCAGTTTTAAATGATGGAATGAAAGATTTTTTTTTGTTTAGAGATTATACCTTAGAATACTCTTTCCTCCCTTTCCAAGCTTCAATGAACCCCTTCTTGACTATCCTTGAGCTCCCTCTTCTTCTTCAAGGTATGCAAGGGTTTAGGGTGAAAAAAAATGAATGAGGAAGAGGATATAGAGGAGGGTTGCTGCTGGCCTGATATAGAGTGAAAGAGAGAGAGAGACATGATAGGACTTTCTTAGAAGAGTAAGAGATGTGAAAGGTTGAGTGGTTGACTAGCTTTTTCCCCATGCACTTATCTCTTGCAATAATGAGTTTTTTGAGGGTTTAAAATGTAAAATACTCCCACTAACATGGCTGACCAAAATTAAATAATTATGTTAATTAGAGTGTTCAAATTAGGTATTTAATGATTTGGTTATCTCTAATCAAGGTTTAAAGCATGGTTAACTTAAGTTTACATCCTAAGTTTGTATGCATGCTATGACTTAGTTAACTAGATCACAATATGAGAATTAGCTAAGTTAAATTCTCATACTAGAAGATTATATGAGATGCAATGAAGAAAAGAATCTACTAATTTATGAATTAGTATCGGTAACGGTATCCGATTAATGCAAGGAAAAAAAACTTCGGAATGTTACATCCTTTGGGTGGGACGAGCCTTGCCAACGGGTCTTTGAGGAGATCAAAGCTTATCTCTTGAACCTGCCCGTCCTCGCGGCCCTAATCTCGGGAAAGCCATTTCTCATCTACATACGAGCTATGGACCATTCTCTGGGCGCCCTCTTGGTGCAAAATGACGACGCCGGTCACAAGCAGGGTGTCTACTACCTGAGTAGAACTCTCTAGGGCGCCGAACAGTGATATCCTATGGTCGAAAAGGAGTGTTTGGCATTGGTATTTGCCATCCAAAAGATGCGTCACTACCTAGTTGGCCAAACCATCCATGTCATTTCCCGGATGAACCCCATCCGAGTCTTCTTGATGCAGTCCGCGGCCTTAAACTGGCGTTTAGCTAGATGGGCGCTCTTGCTGTCTCAGTACGACATTCACTTTATGCCGCAGAAATCAGTTAAGGGACAGTCTATCTGTGATCTCATGGCTAGTCACTCATTAGGGGCAAAAACTAACCTATTCGAGGATCTGCCAGATGAACCCCCCGAAGTCAACACGGCCTCTCCGGCGAAGGCCTGACATATGTTCTTTGACGACGTGTCACGCGTCGACACGAGCGGATCTATCGTGGCAGGAGTGGGGGTGGTCCTCACTTCACCACATAATCACGTACTACGCCGAGCTTTTTCCCTAACAGAGCCATGCACCAACAACGTGGCTGAGTACAATGCGCTACTCATTAGACTCGAGCTGGCCAGAGAGTTAGAGATAAAACATCTCGAAGCCTATGGTGACTCTCAACTAATTGTCAAGCAAATGACGGGGGAATACGTAGTGAGGAACGACGACTTGATCCCGCTTCACAAAGCAGCTACCAAGCTAGTGGAGTCATTCAAAAGCTTCCGCATCGAGCACGTGCTTCATTCTAAGAACACGCACGCGGATGCCCTCACATTCTTGGCTGCTAATTTGGCCTAGCCGCTAAAAACAACTCAATGGGTCACTGTGGTGAGCCGAAGACTCTTTCGACCAAGAGACGTCCTAGAAGCGAATGCCACTCACCAAGTTTCGGATTAGCCCGACCCGAAAGATTGGTGTCTCCTGATCATCGATTACATCCTGTATGGTATGTTGCCCGAAGACGCTAGAGAACGAGAGTCTGTCCACTGGCGTGCCTCAAGGTTCTACTACTATTTGACTACAAAGGTGTTGTATCGAAGGTCATATGACAGCCTGTTACTTCGATGTCTTTCAAAGACCAAAGCACGAGAGGCTCTGCACGAAGCCCACGGGGGGAGCTCACCAGCCTGGACCCAAGCTTTGGGATCGATTGCGGAGAATAGGCTACTTCTGGCCTGGGATGGTCAGCGACGCGGTTGCTTACGCAAAATGTTGCCACACGTGCCAAATCCATGCCAACTACCTACATCAATCTCCTGAAGACCTACACCCGACAATGGCGTCTTGGACCTTCGAAGCATGGGGGATGGATATAGTCGGACCAATAACCCTACCGTCGGCGAGAGGTCATCGCTTCATCCTCACGGTCACCGACTACTTCTCCAAATAGGCCGAAGCCATCCCCTTAAGAGAAGTCAAGACCAATGACGTGATTAAGTTCATCAAACATCATGTCATATACCGATACGGCGTACCTCAACGTATCATCCATGACAACGGCACACAATTCGTTAGTCATGCGTTCACCCGATTTTGTGATAAATTCCGGATACAGAACCTTTCCTCCACGGCCTACAACCCTTTGGCGAATGGCTTGGCTGAGGCCTTCAACAAAACAATCATTAAGATCTTGACTAAGTTGACTTCTAACAACAAGCGCGATTGGAATGAGAAGCTGGGCGAGAGCTTATGGGCGTATCACGTGATGGTTCGTACACTGACCGGCAACACGCCTTATTCATTGGTATATGGTTGTGAAGCCGTGTTACCATTAGAGATTCAAATTTCATCCCTCCGTGTCGCCCTAGCTACGGGGATAACGAACGAGGACAATCACCAACGACGCCTCACGGAACTTGAAGCGTTGGATGATAAGCGGCTTGAAGCTCAACAACACATTGAGTTCTACCAAGCCCGAATGTCTAAGGATTTCGAGAAGAAAATCAAGCGTCGATCCTTTAAGGAGGGAGAATTGGTGCTCGCCATCCGACGACCAATGATTCTCACTTCCAAGAAGAAAGGTAAATTTCAGCCCAAATGGGAAGGACCATTCGTAGTAGAGACAGTCTATTCGAATGGAGCTTATCGCCTCGTCAAGCCAAACGGTGACAAGATCATGATGCCTATCAACGGCAAGTTCTCAAAGAAGTACTACCCTTAGTGCCCCCCAAACTCCTACTGGTGCAAGAGTATAAACTACCCCTCCAAACTCCTACTAGTGCAAGAGTATAAACTACCCCTCCAAACTCCTACTGGTGCAAGAGTATAAACTACCCCTCCAAACTCCTACTGGTGCAAGAGTATAAACTACCCCTCCAAACTCCCACGAGTGCATGAGTCTAAACTGGTCCTCACTCCCTCCAACTGTTACACGAGGCTAAACTGTTCCTAATTCATATACTCCGACGAGAAACCCTATACGAGACGCTACTAACAGCGTTCCTAAGGGTGACCTAGATCGCCACTTGGTCCAACCTTCTTACAGTTGGGACCAAAACAACCCTGTCATGTTAACTATCACATATGACAAAACCAACTTACCAATCCTCTCCAATAGGATGGTGAACCCATCAAAGTCGCTCACATCACGGCAAACAACCCTGTTATGTTAACTATCACCTCTGACAAAATTAACATACCAATCCCTCCTAATGGGATGATGAGTCCTCATAGTTGCTCCGATCCTAACAAAATTCTATCAGGTTAACGATCACCTCTGATAACTGGCCCTGTTATTCCCATGAGTAACATAGCCTAAGTAGTAACCTACCTATGACGTGTTGCTACATCGGTCAATAATCACACTCCTACGTCCCTGAACTACCTGACCTATCCCGGATATCCTAATATTTTCTTAAGATAACCGATGGGTAGCAGCCTACCATGCGACGGCTCCTACAGCAATCAATCATCATATTCCTACATCCCTGAATGATTCGATTATCATTCACGTCATCGTCCTCGCGAACGACGATGATTATCAAAGGCGGCTTAACAGGCGACATGTCCCGACTATCCACTCAGACAGCAAATCACCAAATGGCAAGTCATAATTTGGGGCTTCGGCTGGTCGCATGCATGGGCAACTACTCTTTGTTTCAAGCTAAGTGTTACCCTCTCGGTTTCGCTTGAGCTGCAACGCGAAAGTCGGGGTTAACCCGACCCCACGCTGCAAACGACCAAAAGCAGAAGGGGATCCTAGCGACTAAGTCCAAGACAAACTCATCGAAGGCTCGCCACACTACGAAAAATGGCATAACTGACTCGACTCAGGCGATAAGCAGCACAGGCGAGTCCGACACAGTAGCTATCAAGGATTAACCAATAGTCCTAAGCACAGATCAAACACAAAAAAAAGCTGTGCATGCAAAGCGGTAAATAAACAAAAGTGTAATAGGCCATTCCAAGCCAAAATTACAGACATAAAGTTTTTTTTAGACTATGATGCATCAAGCATCAACAAAATTACAAAACAGTGTTTAGCGAAGGGAGGGACGCCCTACATCAACTTCAAAAGGCTAAAACTAGTGATTTTCGCCTTGACAGTCGTGAGCTCTGCCGCCTGTCTAGCTTGGGCCTTTGCCCCCTACCTCTGCTGAAGCTTGGTGAAAGTAGTCTCTCCATCCTCTTCCTCTTGGCAAAGAAGCCGAAGCACCCCTACCATCGCTTCGGCAACGCGACCAAGCCGCGTCTTTTCATGCTCGAGCATCTGCAAGTTCGCCTCTCCCTCGAGGGACCCGACGTCCATGAAGAAAGCGGCATCCATGTAGGCGTCCATCTCAGCCAACACCATGCGATGTTGCCTACACAAGTGTGTGAGCTCGGCCTCTTTCGCCTGAATGTGCCTCGCCAGATCCTCACGCTCCAACATGACGCTCATCGCGAGAGGCGGTGGTTCGTCAGAAGCGTCAGTGTGCACCAACTCCTCCAAGCGATGCAGCAGCCCCCCCCAAACATTGAATCTCCCACTCACATCCCCAGGCTAGCTGGAAACCACCCACACAACGGATCTCCTCTAGGCTTTTGGCCACGAGGAGGAGCACGTCGTCATACCCCCCGACGCCTTGGCTGATCATAACAACCGTTCGGTGAAGGTTCTCCTCCAACTTCTGGAGGAGAATAAGCGTCAGAGTGGGATCTACGCCAGCAGATCCTTGATCTGACCTAGCCACGACAGCAGAGGCCGCGTCGACGCTGATGGCAGCGGAGGAGGAAGCAACCTCCTTGCTCTTCGAAGTATTTGATTCAGAAGCCATTGACTAAAGCAGGGAGAGTTTGGTGATTCTCTTCTGGCGAGTTCTTTTCGTAAGTACGAGGACTCTACCGAAGAGACCGCAAGCATATTATATAGCCGAAAGATGAACGGCTAGGATTCCCTGCCTCAAATGGATTGAACGACCAAGTTCTCTAGCGGCGCTTCGGGTTCGACGCCCATAAAAGCTTCACCATTGGGACTCCAAACCGACCGTTCGGATTGAGCGCGGAAGGCGAAGCGTCCCGTCACTTCGCAATTAATAAGCACTAACACGCCCACAACGCCTTAGCTGGCGAGCATTTGGGTCCACGGGCAGACACTTGGCACAAATTCGCTTGCGCTTCAATTTTTGCCTGCAGTACAAATTCGCCGTCGCTTGAGTCTTGCTTATAGCACAAACTCGCCTGCGTTTGAGTTTCACTTGTAGCACGAACTCGCCCGCGTTTGAGTTTTGCTTGCAGCACAAGCTCGCCAACACTCGAGTTTCGCCTGCAGCACAAACTCGCCAGAATTCGAGTCTCGCCTACAAAATCAACTCGTCAGTTCGCCTGTAGCATAAACTTGCCTGGACCTGAGCTTCACCTGCGGCATGAAATCGCCGGTAATTGAGTCTACCCATCACATGAGCGAGACGCTGAATGGCGACACGACAAAATATGGAAAGAGCATGGGTACAACGAGAAAGTGGAAACTTCATTAGATGCTTCTAGACAGTACATTTGAACAAAGTTATGACTTTATAACCAGGAGAGTCATAACATTACATTCGAGAAGGCAAACATGAAACAGAACATCTTGAATCTACTCCTACCCTATGGGTTTATTCTAGGAGCTTGAAAGACGCAAGCTTGGTTCTGACTACGGCTATCTTCTCCGCATGCATGGCGCGAGCTTTTTCCTCTGCCTCTTGCTGGACACACGCCTCGAAGGAAGCATTAGCAACGACATCCTCCTGAAGCAGAAGTGGAAGATTACGCCTCTCCCTAGCGAGATCACCTTGCACCGTCTCGCTCTGAATGCGTAGACCTATCAAGACTGATTCCCCCCTGCGCACGAGATCGTACCCAAAATGATCGAAGAAATGATAGACTCCATGTCAGATTGCAATAAGCGGCACCGAAGATCCAGACGATCAATAAGGGCCTCTTTGTCTTCTATGTCTCGCCTTCGACACTCTTGTTGCCACAAGGCATGACGGCGGACTGGAGCCAAGAATAGCTTCACTTTAGACTCCAAATCCGCATGTCGCAAGTCCTCTAATTTTGTCAGGAGCAATTCTAGATCGATGAGCCTCATTGAGCACCGTACTCTAAGCATAAAGTCGCCCTGGCAACGGAGGCGGGCCACACGGTCCGAGAGGGACTGCTTCAGCTCCGCGAAAGTACCACGACCCTGATCAATGAGCGAGATCACTCGTTTCATGGCATTCTCCAACTCCTCTAACTGAGCTAGAACGGGGCCCGAAGGTTTAGACTCCGGATCGCGGTCAGGTGCGGGAGCTAAAGGAGAGGCATCACCCTCCGCCCTCTTCGCATCAGACGCCTTCACTCGCGGTGCCATCCTGAACAAGAAGAAGACAATCAGCACAATGCCCCCTTCTAACAAGGGAATAGGGGAATATATGACGTACTATCTAAGTGCGTGTCTATCACCCGATGGTCTAGATTGGGCGGTGGAAAGGAAGATCATCCATTACTCCACCTTTAATGTGAAACGACGTGCCAATGTCAATCCAGCTGGCGGGCACTCGAGATCGCGGTCAGACACGTGGTTACCCCCAAATCAGCATCAATTTCGTCTTCAGCTTGATTTGACTTTGGTCAGAATTCTCCTATGGTTAAGTTCGCCTGAGGTTTGAGTTCGCCTGTAGTTAGAATTCACCAGTGGTTTGAACTCGCCTGTGTTTAGAATCCAGCTTTAGTTCGAATTCACCTATAGTTAAAGACCCACCTGCAACGGCCTGACAAAGAAAGATAAAAATCTGAAAGATAAGTGGCAGCAGCGATTAGGGGGGGGGGTGTGGGTACATGCATAAACACATTTGGGAAACCAAAAGAGCGTAACATTCATCCAATCTTAAGACAGTACGTTTGAACAAAGTTATGACTTCATAATCAAACGAGTTATAACACAACGTCAAAAGCAAAATGTCTTAGACCTAAGAACCTAGTCCAACAAACTAAAGGATGCATGCTCTACTTAACCATGGCTACCCTTCTCGCATGGTCCTCTTGGGCTTTGTTTTCAGCCGCTTTCTGAGCCCGATCTTCAAAACTTGCCTTGGCGGCAGAGTCTTCCTGGCGTAATGTTTGGAGATTTCGAGTTTCCTCCTCAGCAGTCTTGTGGACATTTACACTCTCAGATTGAAGCCCCCTTAGAGTCGCCTCTGCCTGCTCCAGCTTAACTCTCAGACAGGATACGGTGGAAGTAAAGTCACCTATCCGCTCTTCCAGTGAGCGCTGTTGACCTACCCAAAAGGTGACATGGGATTCTAAATCTGCTATTTCCCTGGAGCGGACTTCCTGCTCTCAGGCCTCCTGACGCTGAGCGTGAGACAGGAAGGGCTCCACATTAGATTCTGGACCCTCTCGCAGCAAGGTCTCCAGGCTCGTCAGACGTGACTCTAAAAAAAGGAGCCTCTGAACACAACGTGTGGCAAGCCGGCATTCGCCCAACCGCCTGAGATCGACCACACGATCCAGGAGTGACTGCTTGAAGTCATCATAGGTCCCCACGCTAAGACTGACCAGGGAAATTACCTGCTTCATGACATTTTTAAATTCCTCAGCGCGAGCCTGTATAGACAAGGAATCTGAGGAAACAGACTCTTGACCCGGAGCGAGCGTCGCGATGGGTGGAACCTCGAGACAAGGTTCGGCTTCGAACGGCGGAATAGGGTTTAAGACGGAAGAAGTCGCGATTCCCTCAGATTCATCGTTAGAAATCAAAATAGGCTCGGCCGCACGCTCTTCAGTAGTCGGTGCTCCTTCCTGAACTGCACAACATGACAGAGACACAACAAGGAGTTAAAGGCGAGAGGTATCGACTTGACTTACGACCCTCTAGTCAAACTGCACGAAATCCTGGACAAAACGGTACCTTCGGCGGCAGCGACATCGGTGGCACTCGAAGAGGATACCTCCTTTTCCTTTTTCGAAGCGACTCTCTTTACCTTCGGCGCCATTTTGAGTGCAACAAGAGAAAGCGACAAGAGAAAGCGTAAGTTTTCTCCGGAGAAGATAACAAGGAAACCACAACCTCCCTTAACAAGGGGGAAGGGTGTTAAATACTCATGGCCTGGACGATTGTCCGCCGTTCGATCAGACCGTTCGAAACCAAACAGTTGGAAAGAAAGGCCGAACGGTTTGGGATCCCGCATGAACGGTTGAGATCCGACAGTTTCTAGACACGATCTCTCACCAATGGCCCAGATCGAGTGTGGAGAATGAAGAGGCCCATTACGTCGTCTTTAATGCGAAACGACGTACCCACGTCGTCTTAACTGTCGAACAGTTGGAAAGAAAGGCCGAACGGTTTGGGATCCCGCATGAACGGTTGAGATCTGACAGTTTCTAGACACGATCTCTCACCAACGGCCCAAATCGAGTGTGGAGAATGAAGAGGCCCATTACGTCGTCTTTAATACGAAACGACGTACCCACGTCATCTTAATTGTCGAGCATATTAAACGCATGAGTTGACACATGACCCACTAAGAGCGGAGCCCGCCCGAAGCTGAATTCGTCGTTTGAACTCATATGGTTCAAGCTCGTCTGATGGTTGAGCCGATCAGGCTCGCACACCACTCTGGAATTCGAGTCAATCCTAATTTCGACTGCAGACAAAATTCACCTGCAGATAAAATAAGCCTACGGTTGAAATCCGCCGATAGCTAGAATCCTCCTACAGCTAGGATTCCCCTGCGGCCAAACTCTGACTAGTGCGGATCTGGGTTTGAACAATGAAAAAAACAAAAAATGGTGGGGCGTGCACAAGGGAAATAATGACTAGGAACAAAAAGACAATTCCATTCATTAAAAGAGATTCGAATACAACAGCGGAATCAAAAGCAAATTACAAATCTCTCAGCCGCGGCTCCACCTCACGAATCTCCTCAGCATGCTTGAGCTCGAGCCTCCTCAAAAATCTCTCGACGAAGACCCTCCACGGAGAGCGAAACCAAGTCTTGGACAGTGTGCCTCGCCTCCTTGAGGGCTCGGTCCTTCTCCTCAATGGAACCAACGATCAGTTGCCGTCGAGACTCTAATTCCTCTAACTCCCCCATCAACTGTTCGTGAGCCATCTCCTGATTGACTAGCGAGGCCTACGCGTTAGCAATGAGTTGCCTAGTCTTTGCTATCTCCGAAGACAAGCGAGAGAGGTGGGAGTTAGCCTTTTATTGCTCTAGGCTCACTCGTTCGTTCTCGGTCTTGACACACTCTAACTCTTCCGTCAACCGCGCCTCCAATGACGTTGTCTCATCCAGTCTATGATCGCGCTCCTCCAAGGCTGCTTGAACCTCGCCGGACGCAAGATGAACGATCTTGGAGCTCGTCGCGCGAAGGGTAAGTAGCTGTCGAATAGCCCGCTCTACCTCTTCCAAACGCTTGAAGTACGGGTTGCGGCACCAAGCTTCTTGATCAAGAAAGCCATGTCATAATCAAGGTCCTCCTTGAACTCCTCAAAGGGGTAGCTCTCTTCCAACGCGAGCTTGACGCAGTCAGCGAGAGTGTCTTGGAAGTTAGCAAGGACTCGAGCCACCTTTCTTTTGCGTGAACGCTCCAAAGGATAGAGGGTACCCTCATCTGCCATCGACGTCATAGCTAAAGTTGCGATCGAAGGGCTTGTAGTCATGATGGTGGAAGTGGTGGCAGATGCCGCCAAGACTAAAGCGTCGGCCGATGTCACTGGAATATCGGCCGCAATGCCGATGGTCACCAAGGATGAGGAATCGGTTACCAGCCGAGTGGGTGTCTCCACTTGGGTTAGAGACTCCTGTGCCGGTGCTCCTCCCCCGACCAACATTTCTTCAAAAATATGGACTTCCCCTTGGTGGTCTGTCATCTCTTCATGAGCCGACACCTCCTCCTCACCCGACATCGCCTCATGAATCGAGACATCATCTTCCACCTCTGACTCATCCATCTCCCCAGTCAACTGGCCCACCCAAGAGGGTAGACCCTTCTTACCAACAACTTTATGGGATGGATCAGCTGCGAATATAAGAGGAAAGTTAGTAAATACCCCTGGGAGGAGCCCTACTGACGGTTCAGCATGAACAGATCGACAACGCTGGATCCTACTCTTACATGAGCTACCAAGCCCCTCTTCGTCTCCACTTCCCTCCTCTTCATCGGAAGGAATGGAGATTACTTTCTCAACGGTACCTACATTAAGACGGCACAAATGTTAGGTGGTGCGGATTCGACCTTACGCCCGAGGGCACAGTGTTTAAGATTAACTTCTGGTACAGTCGTGGAGGTCGTCGGAGCCCCCGCCTATAGCCTCATGCCAGACTGTGGAGAAGCATCCTCCGAAGTTGCCGGGACTGTCCCCGATGCGGCGAAGGGAGTAGGTGGAATACCCCCAGTGACATGAGGACTCACTCCAGGAATGATCACCTGAGTAGCATCATCCCGACCTTCCGCCGCTCTGACAGCCTCAATCATCTCTTCGTGACGGATCTTCTTGGCCGCTTCTATCTTGGAACTTTCGGCCGTAGTATCCCTCTGTCGTTTAGAGAGGAGCAAACTAGTCGGAGACAGGAGGGGCATCCCCATCCGTCCAGCTATCATGCACCGAGTCTATTCCAGACATTCATCTGCCCGGACTAGCTCATCAGATTCTCTCTGCCCACCGGTGGGATCCAGCAAAGGACCAGGGGACGGAGCTTGAACCTCAAGTGCCCCGGATTCATCCAGACCTACATCAAAGCCCTCAGTGTCTTTAGCAGGATCTTCCGAGAACAACTCTCTAGCAGTTTGGCAGCCCTTCCGCCTCGAGGGACGAGGAGCTCCCCTTAGGCAATGCCTGTGTTCCACCAGACAGGAACTCTGGAACCGGAAGCCCTCAGGATTAGCGCTAGTGCCCCGATACCACCAGCAGTATAGGAGCGTATGGTGCAGATCATGATCCTTTATAGGTAGCTCGAAATGAGCATGGGTGCCGCCAGCGTGAGTCCAGATCCATCCCCAAGCACCATCCACTAACCCTCCTTCTAAATATAAGTGGGGGTTGATATTTACCACGTACAGTTAGTCATACCCAAATTGGCGGGCAAATCTGCAAGGAATATATGGCTCGAGGTAGCACATAGAGCCTATTCGCAGGATATGATACCCCGCCCGAATATTCACCAACCATCGAAAAGCTCCGCAAGAAAGAACGGTGTGGTGGTCCGCCGTTGCTACATTGCTAAGAGACTCGCCATATCCCCCTCTACTAAAGTAGGGGAAGAAACGGTGGAAGTTGTAATGGCCGAAGTGGGATAGCGTCTTCCTCGCGTCAGGAATATCTTTACACTTCCACGAGCATCTCTCCAGGCGCTGGACGAACGGAATGAACCTTTCCCCTTGGAGAGTAGCTGAGATACTCATCAAGCACTCGCAATGGTAAACAAACCATGCCATCAAGTAAGTGTAGGGCAGCCCTACTCTAGGGTTGGGAGTCCTGACGACTTCACCTCCCCCTTCGTCGACACTCAACACACGACAAAATTAGGCCGTCAATGTGCGGAGTCCCCGATGGATACATGCCACCATCACCGACACCAACGCGCAGGACTTGCCGTGGGCTAAGCAAACCACTGGATAGACGACCTCCACCGGGAGCACCTCGAAGGAATGAGTGGGAACCATGCACCTCTTCAGCCACAACATGAGGTACCCCGCGAGCATTTCTAGATATAGGGGACTTGGCCTGGTGGTGGAACGAGTAGAAAACCGTCCCGAATTTGAATCCACCCTCGTCATACTCGAGAGTCATGGTGGCTCCCCCTTCGTCCGTCCTCCTTTCCACTTCGGCCTAGTCGCACTCGCCCAGTGGCAGAGTAGGCCTTCCCTTGATGTCATACTCCGGGAACAAGTAGTCAGCCCAATTCTTATGGTTAATCCCCGGGACCCTCTTCTTCTTACCTTTATGGTCTATTGCCCCTAGGGTATTGAGGCATATATGGTAGTGACAGAGCAACTCCCATAGGGTCTCAACCACCAGGGGGGACCGGGTCGAAAGTTGGTCGATCTCATCCTGACCTGGGACATACTCCTCGTAGGGGAAGCTTCCCAAAGGGAACCCGGACACGTCATACATCTCATGAAGGGTTATGCCGAGTTCACCATTGGGGGTGAAGAATGTGCCGCTGTTCACACAATACAGTTCTAAGATGCTGTGGAACTGAGGAGCATTGATTTTTAGACCATGTCGATTGGCCCGAATGGCTACGTACAGCTCCGAATCCATGAGATCAGAATTCTCGGCCAAGACATAGTCAGTAATCTTAGACCACCAAGTGCTACTACCCGGTGCAGAGTAGATCCACCCCGAGGCTCTGAAGTCCTTTGGAGGGAAGTTCCCCCCAGCCTGAAAGAAACAATGACGAAAAGTCTTCGCGATCGCGGTCGTCTCCCTGGCGGGTAACTCGTTGAACGGCAGGCCAGGATGTAGAGCGATTACACGTTTGCAGGAGCTGTCCACCCCATACCCAGCCATGGAGCTCGTGAAGACACCACAAGTCACCCCGTCTTGAGTTGGGGTCAAATCCTAGTTCATCACTCTTGGGACTGCAAGGGATCGTAGCTCAACAATTGAGAACCCTCTCGACATGCTAGGAAGGTAGTAGTGGACACCGTCCACTACGCGGAGCCACCTGCTCTCCCTAAGCAATAGAGTTGAAGAGTCAGTCGCGGCATCACCAAACAAAAACTAAGGCTTTTTGAGCTATGTCCTAGCGTCGTCTGTCAACACCGCGTTAGTAGTCAACTCGCACAACGTCAAATGGTGCCCGTCGGTGACCCTCTTGATCAATCCATCCGGCCTGTCGGCAGCAAACACGGGTACCAGATCTAGGAAAGGGAATCAGGGAGGCGCCGCATAGCCTGTACCTTCGGTGAGACCGATGGCCACGCCCTTCGGAAGGGTTTCGTCAGAAAAGGTCGCTGCAAGGCAGAACCAAAGAATTAGAACAGAATCCGCCCTAAGGGAAAATCCGCCTATCAAGCCAAAACAGGCAAATTTGCCAGACAAATATAAATCTTCCTGTCAAAAAGCAAAATCCACATGACAAAGACAGGATCTGCCTGTATAGACCAAATTTGTCTTTACCAAACAAAGGTCGAACTCGCTTGTCAAGAACGAATTCGCCTTCGCCCGATAAAGGCCGACTTCGCCTATAAAGGCAGAAGTCACCTTCTACAAATAAAGGCATAACCCGCCTGAAAAGGGGCATTTTTATCCAAATCGGGGAAACTGCCAAAAAAATGGCAGAGTCCACTGAGGAAGACGAGCGATGCTCATCCTCCCGACCCAACGCCAGCAATCAATGCAAAGTCGTCGGACAAACCTTTCGACTTACCTAAGCACGTCTCAAGCACGCTGGCAATCGTACCAGCAGCGAGGCGATCAGAATAACTTCCAGGACCTTCTCCCTTTCGAACGCATTTCTTGGATTTTGATGCCATGACTAGAAGTTGGGGACAAAGAGGGAGTTTCTCTCTCTAGAAAATTTTCACACGAGCAGAAGTTCCTGAGCACGGTGGCTCTTAAAGGAGAGGAACAAAGCCTATTTAAAGGCGGAAATGCTTACGTGACCACGATCGCTCTCAAGAGTCAGAGCGTGGGCGGTTAAGAGACGTGGCCACGATCGAAATCAACGGCCCAGATTACTCTTAATTAAGATTACGAAAAAACCGTCGAGACAGGAAACGGGTCAGCCAGAACCCGGGACCCAAATCGAAATCGTCGATTGAACCTAACAGTCAAATTCGAAAACCACGACCACGATTCGTCATCGAGCGAGGTGCGCGAAGCTGACGTCACATTGTCAGATCATAATTAATGCGACCTGACGGACCCACGCCGCCTTAGCTGGAAAGCATGAAACTTCACCGGCAAACACGTCGTTCACGTCCCGCCAGGTCGAATTCTATCTGGAGGAAGGATTTTGCCTACGAAGACATGGCTTGACCCCACAATTTCAAATTTCACCTGCGAAACTGAATTTTGCCTGAACGACTCGTTCGCCGATGAAGACGAATTTCGGATAGTACGACTCGTTCAGAATTTCGAACCGCCGATGGAATGACCTCGCTCAGACCCACGCCTTAAACAACTAAGGATTAGAGCAGAAATCTTAGCATTAAGCCTAAGAGAAACTACTCGACAACTCATCATACTGAGGGGAATAGTATGGCTAGACCGATTCAAACGGTAATCGGTAAAGGCAAGTCAAACCCGTTGATAGCTGAGGGTTTGCTAAAAATCCTAAAAGGGGGGGGGGGGGGGCTAAATCCACCCTAACCCACCCAGGACTTCTTTATTCAAAGTATTCCAGACCACACACAAGTTGGTTAAGGTCTGAAAACTTTAAAGGGGGTCTTATAGACGGTAAAAATTACCTTTGCAGACTTACATGAAATTCGCCTGCGAGTCGGAGTTGCCCACACAAACTGAGGGTAGGGCTCACCCATGGGCTTGACCCACTAGCACGAACCCAAACCGCGTGGCCGCCAAATTCGCTCGCATTGGTTGATCACAAATTCGCCTGTATGATCGACTCGCCCGCACGAGTCAGGATCACCCAAATTCGCCTGTATGATCGACTCACCCGCACGAGTCAAGATCATCCAAATTCGTCTGTATGATCGACTCGCCCGCACGAGTCAAAATCATCCAAATTCGCCTGTATGATCGACTCCCCCACACGAGTCAAGATCGTCCAGATTTGCCTATTTACTCAACTCGCCCGCATGAGTCAAGATCATCCAGATGATTGAAATTCGTTTGTCTACTAGATTCGCCCGTATGAGTCGGGGGTCGAATTCACCTACGAACAGTGTACTCAACAGCCGCTACGCTACGTACAGGGATGGGCTTCCCCACTCCCCAACGACATGAAGAGAGGGAGCACAGTACTCCAAGCCCATCAAGTAGCCGCTCACAGTACGAGCGACCAGTCAAATTCATGTAGTCGCTAAGTCCGCCTGCATGCTCACACTTGAAGCTCACCTCACCTGCATGAGTCAAGAACTGAATCCGCCCGCGATCAATAAGCTCACCGAATTAGTACAACAGCTGCTATACCACGTACATGGATGGGCCTTCCCACTTCCCACGATGTGAAGGGAAGGAACACAATACTCCAAACCCATCAAGTAGCCGCTCACAGTACGAGGGGTTTAGTCAAATCAATGTAGTCACCAGCATGAAGCTCGCCTCGCTTGCACGAGTCAAGAGCCGAATTCGCCTATCAACGACAAGCTCGCCAAACTCGCTAGAGTACAGCAGCCGCTATACAGGTCTTCCCACTTCCCACGACGTGAAGGGAAGGAGCATAGTACTCAGAGCCCATCAAGTAGCCGTCTACAGCATAAGTGAGGAGCATGATGTCTCCCAATAGTACATGGTCATATCCCATGATTCAAGGAGTGGCCATGTCGTCTCTCCTCTATTTAAGAACTTCTTCCAGCCATAGAGAAGGGGTTCAGCAATTGGCTCATAGATTAACTGATTAATTCAATCAGTTAACTGAACCACTAGCTCTCGACTCTCGACGGAGTTAACACAAGCTCTTTGCATAACCTTTGCACTGTAGCATCTCCTCCTAGTTTCGGGCCTTGATCGCCATCAAACTCGAAGGGTCGAACTCTACCAATCCGAGCTCCTACTGCATACTGAAGCTCACCAGCAACCTCGGTCGAATCGTCCAAGGGAAGCAGACTCGGTGCGAGAACCGAGCGAGGTGTCCTATAGCTACCGAAAGTCCCCACGTTAAACAAGAAGGGCATTCCCTCCGTTTCTGTTGTAAATTTCGATTTATTAGTTTGTAATAAGCTATTCTTATCAATACAAACGACATCCTTGTTTTGGGGGATCGAAATTCACACCTACACAAGTTTAGCCACATGAATATGAAACAAGTGGATATAGCTATATATACACATATTTATTTCATGTTTATAGGTGCTTGAAATGATTTCATTAAAATCAAACTTTAACAATTTCATATCAATGAAATCATGTTTATCGTTTTCATATTTTTGCAATTTTGCAAAATATGTGTTTTAAGGATTAGGGACTCAAATATATTATTTTACATCTTTTATAAAGTCTATTAATCCATTTAAAAGAAGTTTGAAACTTGTTTAAAATTATTTTGTCAAAATCATGTGTTTATCGAGTTTTCAAGTTTTGGACTATTTTTCAAAATGATGAGTTTTCACATTTGGGAAGTGTAATTTGAAAAATTCTTTTTGAATATGTTTATAAACATTTCCTAAAGCTTTACATTTATTATAATTTAGTTGCTATTTTTAAAGGGGTTCAAAGTTGATTTTTACTATTCATAACATGTTGTGTGCACGTTAACTCAGTCGACTCACTACAGTGATCAGTCGACTGATGAAGTGAAACATAGATAGTGGTTTTTATCTGCTCAGTCGACTGATAACGTATTAGTTGACCGATGCAGGCATCGGTTGACTTACGTATGTAATCAGTCGACTGATGATATGGTCGTTGCACAGTAATGACTAGTTTTTAGATTTTGTTATTTTTGTCTTTTTATTTAGTTTTTGGTGTTTCTTTTGTGAACCTATATATACCCCTTACCCTCAAACTTCTGAAATAACTTAAGAAAAACAAAATATAAGTTTTGGGCAAGTTTGTTTTAGTGTTTCAAAGTGTTGTACAAGTGTTTATGTGAAGTGGTTTTTACAAGAGGAAGAAGATATTATCAATTTCATGTTTGGGCTTCAATTTCATCTCTCTCACTCTTGTTTTCAGAGAAGTTTTACTAAACTAAATTTCTATCTAGTATTTATATTTGTTTGTTGATTATTTTTTTATTAAGCTAGATTTTATATTAATTTTAGTTTTGTTATTGCTCATTGATCACACACACCACCTACTAAGCTTTTAGTATTTCATACATTGTATAATTGAGTTATGGTGAGTGATTTATTGAGTGTGGACTTAATTTTGTTCTCACATTGTATTAGAGAACAAACCCTTTGTATTTGAGCTTATTTGTTGAGAGATCATATTGTAATACACAAGTACACCAAGAGGAGTGTGTGGTGAGAGACAGTGTCAATTCAAAGAGGAGTGGCATTAGTAGTAAAGCGTAGGGAGAGGTGGTAAATCCGAACACTTGAGGAAGGTGACATGGGCTAGACCAACACTTAGAGGGTGTATTATGTAGTTACAAGTGTGAGAGTTGTAAAAATTTCGGTGAGCTAGAAAACTGATTGTGTGAGTTGTAAACATTTTCAGTGAACGTTGAAAACCAGTTGTGATAGTGGAGATTCTCCTTGAGGGTGAGGAGCCTTGGCGTATTATTTGTGGTCATTGTTTATTGCTTTCTATATCACTATTGTCTCATGTTTATATTACCATTGTTTTAATTACATATCCTTGCTTATATTTTGTTAAATATCATACTTGCTAGAATATTACTACTAATAAGTTTTAAATTAGCATTAATATCGCCATTGTCTCATGTTTATATCACCCATGTTTTAATTACGCACCCTTGCTCAAATTTTGTTAAATATCATACTTGTTAGGATATAATTACTAATAAGTTTTAAATTGGTATTAATATCGGATTAGATTAGCATATACCCTATTCACCCCCCTCTAGGGTAATTTCAAGCACTGCTACTAGCTTGCTCACCATCTCGATGTTAGGGGGACGATCTTTGGTTCTCGCCTGACTCAGTAAAGGGTGATCAAGCAGTTCTGGCTTCCTCAGGATGAGGAGTTCTTGCAGGGGGTTCCTAGTACCAATCTCCACCTAAGTCTTTGAAGCTATTTGGTTCGAGGTGCTTTGGTGGAGCAAGAGATATTCGGTCGGATGGAGCAGATTCAGACTTTGCATCTTAATCATTTAGGGGAGGTTGGCAGAATCGGAATGAAGCTTTGCATTTTAAGTTAAGATCCAACATCGCTTCATCCGCAACCAAGATGAGCTATATTGAAGATTTTCATCTCGGGTACATTAGTTTAGGTGTTTATATTATGTGTGTTAATACTTAGAGCTCAATTTATAC
The DNA here is from genome assembly GCA_022839385.1 of Asparagus kiusianus. Classification (NCBI taxonomy): domain Eukaryota; kingdom Viridiplantae; phylum Streptophyta; class Magnoliopsida; order Asparagales; family Asparagaceae; genus Asparagus; species Asparagus kiusianus. The sequence goes on from BQKN01064330.1 coordinate 252,219, forward strand.
ACACTCATAGTTTTCATCTTATTGCTTTCAAGTTTAGTCACATGAATATGAAACAAGTGGATATAGCTATATACCCATATATTTATTTTATGTTTAAAGGTGCTTGAAATGATTTCATTAAAATCAAGCTATAATAATTTCATATCAATGAAATCATGTTTATTATTTTCATATTTTTGTAAGTTTGCAAAATATGTGTTTTAAGGATTAAAGACTCAATTATATTGATAATCACATTTTTATTATAATTTTATACCCTCATTATCTATTTTATATGAATAAATATACCACTAATAATTATTTTTATTTTTAAATACAGGTTAATGAAGAATAAATACCAAAAATCTCATCTCTCAACAAAGACCCTTGAGTAAATGAAGAAATGAAGCAAAAGAGAAATCAAGAAGCCCATTGGAAAATCCAATTGCCAATTTATCCAAAAGCCCAAAGCTAAAAAAAAGAAGAAATGGTAAAGCCCAAAAGACCAAGTCCAAGAACAAGAGAAAAGCTCGAACAGCAACAAGAGAGAATTGGGCATCGATGCCAGCATCGATACCCATATCGATGCCCGCATCGATACCCGTATTGATGCTGGTATCGATACCATCGTACAGTCAGTTACGAATTAAGGGCTAAAATTTGCTTGTTTTGGGTAATATTTCAATCCAATGTCTCACATTCATTGATGTTTACTATAAATAGGAGTAGAGAGTGAGAGGTTAGGGGGTAAAAAATTTTGTAACTCCATTTGGAGAGGAGTGTTACTCTTAATTGAGAAGACCTTCCAAAAAATTATAACTTTTTGTTGCAATCAATAAAAGAATTTTTCTCCACTTTAAATTTTTCTTTTCTTCTCTTTGTTGAATGATGAAGATGGACAAGAAGAGCAATTTGAAGGTTTGCACTTTTTTCATTTTTCTCTTTTTTCATTTTTCTCTTTTATTTTTTTAGTAATTTCTTTATTATTGCTTATTAGTTAGATTTACATTCATGCTTGTAGTATAGATTTATTTTCTTATCTTTTTATTTCTTTTTGCACTTTAATTTATAGAGTAGATTTACTATCTTATATTTAATTTTTGCAATTTATTTTATAGTTTAGATTTTAATTCTTTGTAGTTAGATTTATTTCTTGTTCATAGTTTAGATTTTTCTTTTCTTTTTTTGTAATTAGTTCTTTTTCTTCTTGCTTTTATTTCTTAAGATGTGAAATTAATTCTTGTAGGAATCTTGGAATTGTATGAAACTAGTCTAATTTCCTTTATATTGTATGAATTATTCTCTTGCACTTAAAATATTCATGTTTAGGATAATCAACTAGAAAACTAATTGGTAGAAGAAGAATTTGATAATCTATGCTTATCTTAAATGGTTTGATAGGTTATGCTTATGAATTCTAGGATTGCTATCTTGTTGTTGTTCTTATCATGAATTATAATTTTGACTTAGATGATAATTAGATAGGTTATATTTTCCTTAAATGATTTGATAATCTATGCTTAATAAATCTAAATTAAAATATGATAAAAAGAGAATAGTTTGTATTTTATAATTGAGATTAGCTAGTGGATTCAATTCTAGATCTCTCTTATCTTTAATTGAATCCTCCATCTTTTGTTTTCTTGATTTATCTCTTTTTAATCTTGCTTTTTATTTTATTCTTTGATTCTTTCTTCTCTCCTATAAAATTCAATTTATTGTCACTTGCATATATTCAAAACAATCACACATCATATCTCTCTCCATAATCACACTTATTCTTTAATCCTATTTTTATCACGCACAAAACATAAGAATCAATTCTAATAATCTCTTAAAATCACCTTCTGTTAGACCCTGGGGGGGTGATTAGGGTCTTATGCTAATCTATTTTGATTTTATGCCAATTTAAAAACTTTATTGATTATTTAAATCTTGAAACAGATATATAAGCTAGAATGTAAAATACAAGCACAAGATAAAAGTACACAAGGCAAACTCAAACACAAGATATGATCACAGAGTTTGGTCCCCACGACCTACGTCTCCGCTCCTTACCTTGAGGAGATCTCCACTATCACGACACATCCGGTTTGGAAGCCGGAACTTCTCTACACACTCCGTTATCAAGTCAACCAATAACTCTCACAAAATCTCACAATGTACATACACAAGCTACAACCTCAAGTGTTGGTCCTCACGTATCGACTCCCTCAAGTGCTCGGAATTATCACCTCTCACTAGGCCACCGACATCACTCCTCTCGGTATCGACTCCGTCCTCACGACACACTCCTCTCGGTGTATAAGTGTATTACAAGTGATCTCACTATAAGCATAATATAATAACGGTTGTTCTCTACACTTGATGAGAACTCAATTAAGCTCACTCTCACTAAATCACACACCACTACCCAACAATATATTATATGAGATATAACAATCTCAATAAGGGTGCGTGATAAATGAGTTTAAATAAATTCTAACTCAATAAGAACTAGCAATAAGATTAATAAGAAATAAATGCTAGAAAGTTGAGTTAGGAAAACTTCTATACAAAGAGAGGATGATTGGATATTGATGATTAACTCCTCAACAAATGATGTAAGCTTCTCTTTGTAAAACAAACTCTTTTTCAAACCAAACTTGAAACAAGACTTAAACACCTCTTAAACACAAACTAAACTCTTTTAAAACTTGATTAAGGAATCTTCTTGGTTGAGAGAAGAATTCAGAGCATATGGGTATATATAACATCTCAATACATCAGCTAAAACCCAAAGAAAAAGACCAAAAAGCCACAAACACACAAAACAGAAAACTAGCCGTTATTGTGCAACGACTCTCTGATAAGTCGACTTATGAGTCCACTCATGAGTCAACTTATGAGTGACTAATGAGTCGGCTTATATGAGTCGAAGCAGTAGACGAAAAACAACAACTCCGCTGCACTTCGTGAGTCGACTTATGAGTCGACTAAACATGCACAGACCAGATTTGCACAGGAAAACTAAACTTTAAACCATGTTTAAAAATATCAAATAAATTCTAAAAATTGTAAAATTTGGGGAATAGTTTATAAACATATAAATGAGCATGTTTCAAAAGAAATTTTCCAAATGTGATTCTCCGTTTGTAAAATCTCTTAGTTTTGCAAAAGCATGTAAAACGAGTG
>BQKN01064330.1:255381-272243 GCA_022839385.1 Asparagus kiusianus
TTATAGACTAAACAATAGTTGTATAAAGTAAATTTTAAGTCTATACACTAATATCTCATTATATTGTCAAAATCACATTAAAACCAAAAGTGTGTGTTATGTGGATATTGAGCTTGAGATATATTCACACAATATAAAGTCCTATTCTAGTTGTACCAAATTGATATGTATGAGAAACTAAATCTTAGATCTGACTTGAATTGAATAAGCTTCTTTATAAATATGGCTCTTGAGTTACTCAACCTGGAACAAAACAAATACCGAATAACATATTATAAATTGTTTGCAAAATCATCAAAACAAGATTCAAAAGTAGGCTCATATACATGAGTCCTAACACCTTCCTCGTGGGATCGATACTTTTATACTATAACTTGACACGGTTGTGCACTTGCAATCTTTGGTACATATTTACAACGCATCAAGTTTTTGGCACCGTTGTCGGGGAGGGTGCTAAGTAGGATTTTATTATTTTGGTTCTTTAACTTGTGTGTTTTCTTGTGAAGGAACCGCTTGGAGCTTGAAAATCATGGATTGAAGATCAAGAACTTAGAGAATTGCTATTAGATAACTCTTCTTTCTAGCACTTTTAATTTCACCCTTTTTAGTTAGCTTCATAATTAAAGACAATTAGGATTTTTAAAAAAATTTATTTTTGTTGATCATAATAAAACCCACCTTCCATTTGAACAAATACTAACAAGATAATAAATTCAAACAAGAGCTATCTTCTCACATTTGATTGTTGTTGACCATAATTTAAAAAAAAAGATTTTTCCCATCTTTTTTAGTTGCTTTTAATTAATAGAGTTGCATTGCATATAATTAGTAGGAATTCACCCAAATGATTTGAGCATCTTGGTTTGATACACACTTGAAAATATTTTAATTTTAAGGGCAAAACCCCATAATCAAGATAAGGTGAGGGATTTCATCACCCTTTCCTTAGCCCAAAACCATTAATTCCTCACTACACAAACCCAAGCCTTCTTAAAACTCATTAGACGTTATCCCCTAAGGACTCGAGCTCAATAAGGAACAAGAAATCCTTAAGTAAACCGGTTCAAGTTTTCTTGGATTAGTTGGTATCTAAGGTAAGGTTTAGGGGTTGCGTAAAGCGCTCCGCAAGGAACGAGGTACTTAATTGATCTTTGATCACCCTCTAGTACTATCTTTACCTAGCTAACTACCTGGATAAAAGTTTAATCTTTCACTTTAGAAGTTTTTGTTAGGAGCTGGTCTAGTTGAGTTAGGCCAAACCCTAGAATTAGAGTGATTGAAAAGTGATTGCTTTGATTTGTTTTAGTTAGGATTTTCTTTATCCTTTTCTTCTCATAAAAAAAACTAATTTTCTTTCTTTCCTTTAAAAAAAATTATTATAAAAAGAAGTTGTTTTGGTGTATGCAAACGTGGGTTAGGGATAATTCTCATTGTTTAATCCGTGTTGAACCAATACAAGAAATGGTAAATCAACCCGTTCTCTAGGATATATGTTACCCCACCAGAAATACAATTCCATCTTGCATAAGGCTCCCTGAAGCAAATGGAGCAGATTTCGAGCTTAGACCGTATTATATAAACATACTTCCCAAATTCCTTGGAAATGAAACAGAAGATGCATATATTTTTTCTCAGAATTTGAGGAAGTGTGTATTATGATTAAAATGAGAGAATTAACCAAAGATGCGATCAAGCTCAGATTTATTCTATTTTATCTCAAGGACAAAGCTAAAAAATGGTTGTACAGCTTAATGATAAATTCCATCTCAACTTGGGAGGAATTTGTCACCGTTTTCTCAAAATTTTTTTTCCAATTCATAAAACGGTAAAGCTTAGGAACAATATTCAAAACTTTAAAATTATCCCATGGGAGTCATTCTAGAAATATTTTGACCGATTTAAAGATCTTCTGATCCAATGTCCTCATCATGGTCTTGAGAAATGTCAATTATGCTAAGTCATATATGAAGGATTAGACTATTCTTCAAAAACATCTTTAGAATCGATGTGTCAGGGAGATTTTATGAGGAAAATGTTGGACCCTAGAGGGGGGGGGGGGGGGTGATTAGGGTCTTATGCTAATCTAATCCGATTAAATGCCAATTAAAATTAATTCACAAATTATATTCTTGCAAGATAGATATACAAAGAGTTATGTGTAAGAATATGCAATATACACAAGGTGATATATCCTAGCAGAGAGGTATACAATATGATAGAAATGTATGTAAGGATATATAAACAACACAAGGGTAAAAAATCTAAACAAGATAGTGGATCATATAACTAATGAGCTAATGGCAATGGCGATATAACATATGAGCATGAATATAAATGAACGCCAAAGCACATTCAAACACACTATATGATCACGGAGTTCGGACCTTCCGTCCTACGTCTCCGCTCCCCACTCCCGGGGAGAAATCCACTAACACAATCTGGTTTGGAAGCCGGAACTTCTTCTACACACTCGGTTTTCTAGCTAACCGAAAACTCTACAACTCACACTCTTGCAATTACACTCTACACCTACTAAGTGTTGGACCTAGCCGTGTCTCCCTCAAGTGATCGGTTACAACCTCTCCCTAGGCACGTCAACCGACGCCACTCCTCTTGGGACGATCCCCGACTCTCACCACACACTCCTCACTCGGTGTACAAGTGTATTACAAAGTGATTCTCACAATAAGCACAAATATGATAAATGATTGTCCTCAAAACAAGGTGAGAACTCAATTAAGCTCACTCTCAATGTCACAAACCCACAACCCTAAATTATACTATGAATGTAAATACAATAAGCTCAATAGGTTGTGTGTGAGCAAAGAGATATAAATCAAATCAAACTAAACTCAAATATAAAATCTAGCTTAAGAACAATGATAATCAAGCAAGTATATTAATGTAAAGCTAGAGTTTGAGTTTAGAAAACTTCTCAAGATATCAAGAGTGGAGGGAGAAGAGTTGGATGCCCAAACACCAATAGATGATCTCCTCAAGCTCTTGTTGAATTGAATCACAAAACCGAAACACTCAAATGCTTAAAAGCTTCTTAAAACAAACTTAAACAAACACTAAACAAGTTTAAACCCTTGTTAAAACTTTTAAACCATTCTCTTTTTGGTCACATCAAAAGATCAGCAATGGGGTATTTATACCCTCTAAGAATCTCAGCCAAAACACAAGTAAAAAGACAAAAACAGCCCCAAGGCAACGGTCAGAAAACTAGCCGTTGGAAGCAGAAAAACCACTCGTCGGTCGACCGAAAAATTCGTCGGTCGACCGCAAATTTCATCGGTCGACCGGACCGGTCGACCGACAGCTCTCTGTCAGCCCAGTGAACTTTTGACCTCAGGTTCGGTCGACCGGTGCGGTCGACCCAAAACTGACATATGAGAATCTGAAAGATGTTTTGCTGATTTTAAAATGCTGTTTAAAAATATCAAACAAATTCCAAAAAATGTAAAACTTTGGGGAATGATTGTAGACATGATAATAAACATGCTACAACGACTGGTTTCGAAAAAGGACTTCCCAAATGAAAAATATCATCATTTTACAAATATGTTCAAAAACACGAAAACTAAATATACATGTTTTTGACATTTGATATAAACCAACTTTTGAAGCTTTACAAAAATGATTGTATAGACTTGATAAGAGATATAACATGTTGTTATGAAGTCTATAACCTAGAAATACAATATTTTCATGAAATTACATATTCTATGCAATATATACAAAACACTAAATATGATTTCGTTAAATATAATCTTGTTAAACATGAAATCATATATAGGCATATAAACATGAAACAAAATAGTATTTTCCAATTCTATTCATTTGTTTCATATATAAACTCGAAAATTATTAAACCAATAACATATATGTATATATATAACTATATATATACAAAAACCAAAAACGTGTATGTGTGTATATGATTGAGCTTAAAGTACTAACACACATAATATAAAACCTAAACTAATGTTACCAAAGCTAGATCTTGATCTTCAATTAAGCTTGACTTGGTACACATTGCGGATGAAGCTTGAACTTGATCTTTAACTTGAATTGCACGTTGCTTCACTCCACGATTCCGCCATCCTCCTCTTGATATGATCGTGTAGGCTTAATCCATCCAACCTCCAACAACGTTGTTTGTCTACAATAATTACAAAAATACAAATACTAGACAAACAACATTAGTGGTAAATTGTTTGTTAAACATCATCAAAACAAGAAGGCCAACAGAAAAACGCCGACAAAGCTTAGGAATTCCTAGAGAGTCTATCCGTGAAAACAATGCAGTGGGAACACTGTGATGACAGGGTTTCATCAGTTTCCTAATCTAAGTCTAGTGGTCTTTCCCTGGAGTTAAACATTGCTTCTGAAGCAAAGATGGCAACAATTTTGCAGAGGTTAGAAGCCTTAGAAGTTAAGGAACGAGCTCCAGCTCAAATCAATTATGTTTCTGCCCCGAGTTGTCATAACTTTCAGTCTCCTACCTACGTTTCAGAGGAATGCCCTCTCTTAGGAAACAACAATCCATTAGAATAGATGAACGCTGCATTCCAGTATCCTAGAAATGATCCATTTTCTCCAACCTACAATCCAGGTTGGAGAAATCATCCCAACTTTGCTTGGAACCAAGGAAATTCTCGCAGAAATCAAAACTTCATTCCCACATCGAACCCACAATTCCCTAGGGGAAATACACTTCCATTCAACGCACCAAACAATTTCCAACAAGCTAACTCAGTTTTTCCAATAAAACATCCTCATCCTCACCAGCCTACAAACCCTCCAAATGCTGATCATGACAAACGTCTGAGTGTCTTAGAAAAGGGTTTAGAAGCTATGATCAAAGCTTCTACACAAACTACCAACATGTTGACCCAGTCATCCACCATTCTAAATTCCTTCATGCAAACAACCGGCCAAGTGCTCAACTCGAACACTCAAGCCATAGCTCGGTTAGAAACCCAACTTGGGCAACTAGCCACTGCCGTAAGCGAGGGAGAGAAAGAAAAATTCCCGAGTCAACCTGTTACAAACCCTAAAGACAATAGATCCAGTTCAACCCAACCAGCCCATATGAATGCAGTTCACACACTGAGATTAGGGAAACAAATAAACAATCAAGTTAGAACACCACCGGATCAAACCCCTTCTCCTATCCAACACACTCCTTCCAATGAAGCAATTCCTTCCGATGACCTAAACGCTGAAATTAAGCCTGATCTAGATAGGTATAGACCCGTTGCCCCCTTTCTAGATAAACTCAAACCTAGGAAAAACTCCCCACAGGTTGAGAAAATCCTAGAAACGTTTAAACAGGTCAAGATCAACATCCCTTTCCTAGATGCAATCGAATAAATCCCCTCTTATGCAAAGTTCTTGAAGGACTTATGCACTAAGAAAAGAACCACTAATATCCCCAAGAAAGTCTTCTTAGCTGCCAACCTCAGTGAAATTTTTTTGAAACCCATGCCGTTAAAATATAAGGACCCCGATTGTCCCATAATTCCATGCGTCATAAGTAATACTCACATTGATAAAGCACTTCTAGACTTAGGAGCTAGCGTCAACCTCCTTCCTTATTCAGTCTATCAACATCTAGGTGTAGGAGAACTTAAATAGACAAGATGCACTGTACAATTAGCTGATAGATCCATAAAAATTCCTAAAGGAGAGGTAGAGGATGTTCTGGTCAAGGTTGGAGAGTTTATTTTTCCTGTTGATTTTATTGTCTTGGAAACACAGCCCATTTTCAATCTCAAAAGTCAAATCCCCGTCATTCTAGGAAGACCGTTCTTAGCCACCTCAAATGCTTTGATCAATTATAGAACCGGTCAAATAAAACTATCTTTTGGGAACATGACTATTGCCCTTAATATTTTCAACTTAGGAAGGCAGCCTAGTGATCCATCTGATCAACCCATGGAAGTGAATTTCATTCAGATAATATCTAGTGAGCAACAAGAGGGAGAGTGTGAGTCAGATTCAAGTGCATCTGACTTAATGATTTAGGAGTTTTCTGATGACGAACTAGAGTTAGATCCACTGGCCAATCATGTTTCTGCTGTTGGCTGGCAATGAAAACCTTTGGAGATAGAACCCCGAGTCTAGCTTCGTCCATCTGTGGAGAAACCCCCTAAGTTAGAGCTCAAACCTCTATATAAAAATCTAGAGTATGCATACTTAGGGGAGAACGAGTCTTTACCAGTTATCATTTCTTCTGACTTAACTATCGGTCAATAGGAAGCTCTCTTAGATGTTGTAAGAGAGAATAGGGAAGCCATTGGATGGACCATGGGTGATATCAAAGGGATTGTCCAACTATTGTTCAACACCGAATCCATTTGATAGATGTGTTAGACCCTAGAGGGGGGGGGGGGATGATTAGAGTCTTATGCTAATCTAAACCGATTTAAATGCCAATAAAAACTTATTAACAAATATATTCTTGCAAGATAGATATACAACTAATTATGAGCAAGAATATGCAATATGAACAAAGAGATATACCCTATATGATGAAAGTATATTCAAGGATATATAAACTGACACAAGGGGTAAACAATTTGAAACTAGATAGTGGGCAAGCTAAATAATGAGACAATGGCGATATGAGCAATGAGCACAAATAAGATAAACACCAAGACACACTCAAACAGAATCAAATGATCACGGAGTTCGGACCTTCCATCCCACGTCTCCGCTCCCCACTCCCGGGAAGAAATCCACTATCACAATCCGGTTTGGAAGCCGAAACTTCTACACACCTCACACTCGATTTTTAGCTAACCAAAAACTTTACAATCAACACTCTTAGAATCACACTCTATACCCTCTCAAGTGTTAGACCTAGACGTGTCTCCCTCAAGTACTCGGACACGACCTCTCCCTAGGTTCATCAACCGACGCTACTCCTCTTGGGATGATCCCCGACTCTCGCCACACACTTCTCTCGGTGTACAAGTGTATTACAAAGTGATCCTCACAATAAGCACAATATAGCAAATGATTGTTCTCTAATATAGATAAGAGCACAATTAAGCTCACTCTCAATGTCACAAACCCACAACCCAAATTATACTAAGTATGAAAATACAATAAGCTCAATGTGGGTGAGTGTAAACAATGAGTGAAATAAAATCTAACTCAAATAACAATCTAGCAATAATAAGAATATAAAAATTAATAATAAAATTGTTAGAGAAAAGAGTTAGAAAACTTCTCTATAAACAAAAAGAGAGGATGATGAGATATTGAAAATGAACTCCTCAATAATTGATGTAAGCTCCTCTTTGTTAAAGCAAACCCCAAACTTAAAAACAAACTTAAACCCTTATTAAACCTTATTTAAAAACTTCTTGGATGTCCTTAAGAAATGAGAGCAAGGGGGGGTATTTATAGCCTCCAAAAACTCAGCCAAAACCCAAGCAGAAAAGACCAAAAAGCCCAAGAATCAGAAATCTGATTCTGTACAAATATAGCCGTTACAGTGTTATGGGTCGACTCGTCACTGTTCATGAGTCGACTCATAACTAGCCATTACAGGCTAAAAAAAACATATGGGTCAACTCATAAAATTCATGAGTCGACTCATTATGCATGGGTCGACTCATGAGGTCATGGGTTAACTCAGCAGAAACAAAACACATTTCCTAGCACAGTTTATGAGTCGACTTATGACAGTCATGCGTCGACTCAACCTGATGGGTCGACTCAACCTGATGGGTCAACTCATGATATTATGAGTCGACTCGTCAGAAAAAAAATGAAAACTACATAACAGTTTATGAGTCGACTCAACACTGTTCATGAGTCGACTCAAGATATGCACACTGTCTGTTTTAAACAGAAATCTGATTTTCAAACCTCTTTTAAAAATAACAAATAAAATCAGAAAAATGTAAAACTTTGGGAAATGATTATAAACATGATAATAAACATGATACAAAAATTGGTTTTCAAAAAAGGACTTCCCAATTGTAAAATATCATCATTTTGCAAGGAGGTCCAAAACATGAGAATGTGAACGTATGAGTTTTGACAATTTAGCTTAACCATGTTTTGAAATAATACAAAATGATTTTATAGACTTAAAGAAAGATGTAAACTATTGTTATGAAGTCTATAAACAATAAATATAATATTTTTACAAATACAATAGAATATGAAACATATGAGTATGTATATTAATATATATTTGCTTCATATCTATGAAATTGAACCAAACCAACTTATCCTTAAACCAAACCAAACCAACATATCTATGAAACGAATATGTGTGTGTATAATATTGAGCTTAGATTACTTAACACACATAATATAAAACCTAAACTAAATTACCCAAGCTTGTAATCTTCAACGAAGCACTATCTTGGTACACTTACGGATGAAGCTTGATCTTGAATCTTGATTTGAATTGTGCATAGCTTCAACCACTATTCATCCAACCTCCATTGGATATGATCGCTGAGGCTCTATTCCATCCATCCTCCAACATATTGTTTACCTAGAATAAATATAAAACACAAACACTAGACAAACAATATTAGATATAAATTGTTTGTTAAATGTGTACGCGTCTAAAAATGCCTATAGGTGTCCACACACCGCTTGAGACGGAGAGAAGGTGATGAACGCTATTATCTAAGTCAAAGAGGATTATCTGACACCGACCCGTGAATTAACGAACTATTGATGACGTGGCCCGCGTGCTCACCGGCCACCACCAAGTGGCCCGCACGCTCATCGGCCACCAAATTGGCGAACTAAGTGGCCCACGTGCTCACCGGCCACCGTCAAGTGGCCCGTACGCTCATCGGTCACCAAAACAGCAAACCAAGTGATAATCCCTGGCGGTCGAGTCGCACTGAAAGGACTCGATCAAAACCAAATGGTGGCCGAGCCACCAAATGGTAGCCGAGCCACCAAATTATGGCCGACAGGTAGCCGAGCCACCAAATGATGCCCGAGCCACCAAATGGTGGCCGGCAGGTAGCCGAGCCACCAAATAGTGGCCGGTAGGGTGGCCGGGCCGGCAAATGGTGGCCGGGCCGGCAAATGGTGGCCGGTAGGTCGAGCCACCAAATGGTGGCCGAGCCACCAAATGGTGGCCGAGCCACCAAATGGTGGTCGAGCTACCACATTCCCGAGCTACCATGACTCTTTTGACTCTCAAACCTCCCAAAACGCGGATTTCGATGATTTTTAAGGATTCTTTCGTCACAAGACCTCCCCAACTATTTTGAGGTTATCCCTAAACACGTTTAAACGGTTATTAACTACAGATAACGTTTAAATATCAGTTCTTATCCAAAAGCACATCTCCAAAAGCCTATAAATAGAAGCCTATGGTCTTCTTTCGGAAGGATCTGAAGTTGAGAAGGCTAGGTGCTGTTAAATTGTCCAGCTAACCACGAATTTCAGAGGAGAATCATCAGATCTTGGCGCATACTTTCATAAAGAAATCCCTTCGAAAGGTTTGTGATTCTTTACCCTTCTTTCCTTTGGATTAAACTTGGTTTTAATCTCGAGAAGAGCCACAATCTCGCTTGGTCGTGATTTTCGCTTCCGCAATTGTTTCCTTTGTGAAACAAGAGCATAATTATATTGTCTACCGGGTTTGATCTGCGGTGGTCCACGGACTAACGCGTCCCTAGCACAGGCAAAGATCCTACGTAAAGCAGCGGGAGATAAACTACTGTTGTGTTTTGTTTGATAAAGTTGTAATCTTTATTTTTTTATTGTAAGAAAATCTTATAAAAAGATCAACTTTTCTTTGAGTTTGAACTTGTAATCAATAAACGGTGTAACAGGTTTGAAAACAATGGAAAAAGTAACTTTTGAAGAAAACAAACTGGCGACCACAGTGGGAACCAACAACTTTGCTGCTGAAGCTGTCGTGCCGCAATCACGGATCCAGATCCCAGTTGAAGAAGTGGTCGAGTACGAATTCGACCAACTAAAGTTTGAGGAGTATCTGTTATCCTCCTCCTCCAGATCCTCTGCCCCTCGCAAGCGCAGGAAGATCAAAGCCCCCGTTGCTACGGTAGCTACACCTTGCAACGCCCCTCAGGCCTCCAACGAAGCCAGATTTACAGATTTAGACTCCTCCTCAATCAAGGAGATAACCACTGTAGCCGCGCTAACTTTATCGAAGAGGGCACGCCAAAGGCAGCGCCAACGACTTGCGCGTCGATTTTCTAAGGCTTTGGAGCCTATTGACGGGATTAGCTATGAGACGGATCTGAAACGCAGAAGGCACCAAGTGCCCTAGGAGCAAATAAATGGCCTCTCCTCCAAACCAATAGCGAACGAGTGGATCCAAGTCAAACGGACTCGCTCAACCCTCGAGGAGCGTATTCAGAAGCGTCGCGCCTTGATTGCGTACGCACGAATTCTTGTGTGAGAAGCGCAGAAGCTGAAGCAAAAAGAGGTGATCAAGAAACCACCAAAACCACGCCAAGTCTGGAAACCAAAGTCCGAAATAGTATTGACAAAAAGTCAAACAGCGCCCGGAACTGCCGAAAAATACGAACCACCGTCTGGTGGCTCGGCCAAGGCCGAACCACCAATTGGTGGTTTGCATCGGTTTGGGCCCGTTTCGGTTCGGTTCGTGTCCGGTTCAGTTCGATTCACACCCTGTTCACCTCTCGCGGTCCCTTTAAGCCTCCGGCAGCCTATATTTCTGTCCCGATGAATCACATACTTCCGGCAAGACCCCGCGACAGCATGGACTTGTCCCATTCCAAGATGAGGATGACGGATTGCCTGGGTCCTTTGCATGAGGATCGAGGCAAAGTTCTGATCAAAGAACGCTTGGGTCCAGTGACTGAACCCTGAGCAACCACTCAAGCTGGGGGTCGCACATGTCCTCGCAGCAAGTTAAAGTCTTCCTATAATGGGAAAACCCCTGCAATTGACCCACTCGGACGGCAAATTAAAGTTCAAGAGCCCGTCAAGAGTTCGTGCTCCTAAAAGCATGGCTCCAAACGTGTGACTTTTGAGAACGCCATCAAAGCGACAAATCTCCGAAAAGAAATGTGTTGGTCAGACGATAATGTTATACCTGAAAAGTCATGCCAGCACACGATAGGTTGCTCTGGTCATATGACCGACGATTGTACTATCAGACTGGGGGTACGAATAGAGCTCGAAAGAGAAATACCCGGGAAATGGATCTTTTTGCCCTTGTGCCAAACTTATCAAGGCGGTATTATCAGAGTGTAACTGCTCTAAGACCACCTCGCAAAGGATTTCGGTATTTGAAAGACTTTCTACAGAAACGCTAAGACACAAGTCAAGACGTTTCCGTAAAAGGAAGCCGGTCGTTTAAGAACGTGAATTCTCAGAAGTCACGATTAACATGATAGACAAAGGAAAATCCACGCGACTCTTCAGTCCCGAACCTTTTCCACAAATATCTCAGCGATTGACTCGGCTACAAACCCGGTCTATTAGGCCTAGAGATTATAGGAGAATTCTGAGAGGGCATTCCTCAGACGATAAAGCATCAGACGCAAACTCTGTGATCGCTTCGGATGCCACTGTGTCCAGCACGGGACGGACTCGAGAATCATTCATGATCACTACTAAATAGATCACTCAACTCCTTCAAGAAGCTTTGGCTAAGCAGAAAGAGGACTTTAAAATCGAGATGGAAATGGCTGTGCAACGGGTTAAAGATTTACATGCCCAATAATTTCAACAGTTATCAAATAAACGCAGTGAATCTAGTCGTCGCCAGACTACCAATCAAGCAGATAGCAACTCAGAAGTGGAGGAAAATATCAATGCTGATGACCCTCCCGTTGACCAAAATACTGGGGTGGTCCTACTAAAAATGACAACACTGGGGGTGGCCCCTTTATTCCTCTTAAGAATCATCCTAGGCCCGATACGAGCGAGGATGAGAAAATAAAAGATCTCGAGAGCAAAATCAACGCTCTAATGTCTGCTCAAGAGGTAAAAAGACTGGCATTCCGTGTCCTTACCCAAGAGAGTGGGACTCAATTCCATACCTAGCGAAGTTCAATTTGATTAACTTTATACTGTTTGATTGGAGGGGTTCCCCTACTCAACACTTGATTTATTTCAAGTCCCACCTGGGGATTATTTCTGGCAATGAACCTCTGATGGTACGATCATTCGTAGGAACCCTTCGTGCAGCTGCCTTTGATTGGTACCGTCGTCTTAAACCGAGGAGTATCAATAGCTAGGATGACATTGAAAGCATGTTTCTTGCTAATTTCTTTGACGATGATACTGAAGTATCAATCAGGACACTCTTTGATGAGAAGCAAAAAGACGACGAAACGGTCGATGACTTCATCAAACGTTTCCGGAATAAGACGATGAACTGCAAAGATCCGATCACGGAGGACTTTATCCTCCAAACATGTCATAACAACTTATCTATTGAGATATTGGAAGTTATGGGAGTCGCACCGTCCAACACATGGAAGGAGTTGAAGGTGTGCGGAGAGCAGGCCGAACTCTTCCTCAGAAGGAAGAAAGCCGAAAGAAGCCAACCGACGGCTAACCCTCCGAAATCAAATTTCACCTCCCGTGGTAAAGGGAAAGCACCTGCAGCAGCTATTGACGCTAACCAGATGTCGTAACAACAACCCCAAAGACAGTAAAAGAATTCGGGTTGGAGACTCCAAAAAGAGCACTCCTTCAAGGACGAAGACATTCCACCCATCTTTGAATCCCTCCTTGAAAACAACAAGTCAAGCTACCACCTATCACAATCAGGAGGAAGCTGACAATACTGTGGATCCGAAATATTATGCGTACCAAAGGAGGACCCTTCATCCCACCAAGGATTGCTTTGCTCTCAAAAATAGCATCCAAATCTTGGTTGAAGCCGGCATCATAACGCTGGGATAAGCCGAATAAAATGGCGATACTCTGACAAGTATAAGAGTATAAACTACTCCTTCCTACACTCCGAAGAGTATACGAGTATAATCTGCTTCTTAATTACTCCAATAGGTATATGAGTCTAAACTGTTTCCTTTCTTTTACGGGAAGTTCCTGGAGAATGCCATGCCTGGTATTCTTTAGGATAACCAGGTCATCCAACTAAGTACAATATTTGACCCGGTTTCGTAAAGGAAACTGGGGATGGATAATTCATGTAACGGGAAGTTCCCGGAAGAATGTTAAATGTAATACTCTTAGGGATAACCCGATCATTACAAATAAGGTGATAAACACTAAACCCCCACTGTGATTTCCAAACACTCTTTTGCTGAGACGAGATTCGATCATCTCGTTGGATCAATCTTTCCTCACAAAATTCCCATTGGTGTTTGACAACTCATAGTCTTCGACCACAAAATCCCCACCGATCAAACTAATTAACGGTGGGACCACCAAAATTCCTTTCAGTTAAATCCATTCAAACTTTCGATGTATCTGTGCACTCAACATCCTCATTATTAGAGCCCAGACATGGTACTCAGGATTTTAATGGCCTAATCATTGACGAATTGTCAAACGCATTCGTGTTAAGTTCTTAAGAATTCCCATTGAGTAATCGGTATAAGTCAATACTCCCGCTGTAATTTATACTCCCACTCCCACTGTCTACTTGGTCAAACCTTTAAACAGTTAGGACCACAACCAAAATCCCCTCTCAATTCCTCCAATGAATGAGAGGTCCACAAATCGAGCGATCAAACCTTCCTACAGTTCGGATCATCTCAAACCTCCCACTCGGTCAAACCTTCCTACAGTTAGGACCAAAACCAAAATCCCCTCTCGATTCCTCCAATGAACGAGAGGTCCACTCTGAAACCAAGTGATCAAACCTTCCTACAGTTAGGATCACCTTAAACTCCTGTTGGGTCAAACCTTCCTACAGTAAGGACCAAAACCACAATTCACTCTCGATAAACGAGAAATCCACCTTTAGTTTGATAATCAAACCTTCAGACAGTTAGGATTATTCGAATCTTTTTGATTCTCAGAGTGGAGATCCCACTCTTAGTTTCACCTTCCCAGATTCTTGAAGTGGAGTTCCCACTTTGAGTTTCCTTTTGTAACTGGAGATAGAATATAAAATTCTTCCTCTTCAGCTTTGGGAGATAGAATATAAAATTCTTCCTCTCCCGCATTGGGTTTGTCTTTGTCCCAGAAGAAGACACCACTTTTTCAACTCCTAAAATCCGTGCCTCACACGCACGGGGAATTTTATCTCGAATCCTAAGTAGGGATAAGTCAACGCCTAACACGCGTTGTTGGTCAGTCTTTTATCGTAAAAAGACAAACGCCTACATATTCAATATTGTGGCATGTTGTTATTAATAACACCAAAATCCGTGCCTCACACGCACGGGGAATTTTATCCCGAATCCTAAGTAGGGATAAGTCAACGCCTAACACGCGTTGCCGGTCAGTCTTTTACCTTAAAAAGAACAAAAGCCCACATATTCGATATTGTGGCAGGTTGTTATTAATAACAACAAAATCCGTGCTTCACACACATGGGGAATTTTATCCTGAAGCCTAAGTAGGGATAAGTCGGCGCCTGACACGCGTTGCCGGGTAGTCTATTCTCATAAGAAAGACGAAGTCTACGTATTCAATATTGTAGCACTAAGAGAGTTAACTCTCTTAGCACAACGTCACATACAGAACGGACTTAAACAATCTGCTTGGAAGCCCGATTCAAACGGTAATCAGTAAAGGCATGTCAAACCCGTTGAAGGCTAAGGGTTTGCTAAAAACCTTAAAGTCTATGCCTAACACACGTCGTCGTTTAGTCTTTTCACGTGAGAAAGACGAAGTCTATGTATTCAATATCGTAGCATTAAAAGAGTTAAATCTTTTAGCATAACGTTACATGCGGAACGGATTTAAACAATCCGCATGCTAGCCCGACTCAAACGGTAGTTGGTAAAGGCTCATCAAACCCGTTGATGGCTGAGGGTTTGCCAAAAATACTATATATGTGAAAGTTACTAACACACCAGCCCCATTAGTTGGTCTCGTGACTTGGACATCCAACAAATTCGGGATAAGGTCCACACGTGCGGATAAATCAGTTTTAATAGTTGGTCCTGTAGCCCAATATTTGGGACCGTCATGCTCCAACGCCCTAAGAGCTTAAACTATGTAGACTCCAGCAAACGTACGAGTATAAACTGTGTTAAACGCTGGTCAACACGTTACAACTAAAGTCAACGCCGGACAACACGTTACAGTGAAGGTCAATCGCATTCAGATATGAATTTCTGACGAAGTCGATCAGTTCAAAGTCAACTCAATAACACGAGCTAAATTCAGAAACTTACGCATCAACTTCAGTTCAAGATTTCGACAACGGTCAGACGATAAACGCAGTGCCGGAAAAACTTCATCTATTCGACAAATACTGAATAGACTGAAGGCTAAAAAAATTAAGAATTGAATCCAGCTTCAGGTCCTTTGATACCGACTAAAGTTGGGGGCCTATCATATCCAAAGCACTCCAGACTCCTCTATAGAAGAATGAGTCTGAAATACTTTGGAGGGGTATCTATAGGTGTCTAAAAATACCTATAGGTATCCACACACCTCTCGAGACGGAGAGAAGTTGATGAACGCCATTATCTAAGTCAAAGAGAATTATCTGACACCGACCAGTGAATTAACGAACTATTGATGACGTGGCCTGCGTGCTCACCAACCACCACCAAGTGGCCCGCATGCTCATCGGCCACCAAATTGACGAACCAAGTGGCCCGCGTGCTCACCGGCCACCGCCAAGTGGCCCGCACACTCATCGGTCACCAAAACAGCAAACCAAGTGATAACCCCTGGTGGTCGAGTCGCATTGAAAGGACTCGATCAAAATCAAATGGTGGCCGGCAGGTAGCCGAGCGACCAAATGGTGACTCGCACAGTCCCGAGCCACCACGACTCTTTTGACTCCCAAACCTCCCAAAACACGAATTTCGATGATTTTTAAGGATTCTTTCGTCCCAAGACCTCCCCAACTGTTTTGAGGTTATACCTAAATGCGTTTAAGCGGTTATTAACTGTAGATAACGTTTAAACATCTGTTCTTATCCAAAAACACATCTCCAAAAGCCTATAAATAGAAGCCTATGGTCTTCTTTCGGGAGGATCTGAAGTTGAGAAGGCGAGATACTGTCAAATTGTCCAGCTAACCATGAATTTTAGAGGAGAATCATCAGATCTTGGTGAATACTTTCATAAAGAAAGCCCTTCGAAAGGTTTGTGATTCTTTACCCTTCTTTCCTCTGGATTAAACTTGGTTTTAATCTCGAGAAGAGCCACAATCTCGCTTGGTCGTGATTGTCGCTTCCGCAATTGTTTCCTTTGTGAAACAAGAGCGTAATTATATTGTCTATCGGGTTTGATCTGCGGTGGTCCACGGACTAACACATCCTCGGCACAGGCAAAGATCCCACACAAAGCAGCGGGAGATAAACTACTGCTGTGTTTTGTTTGATAAAGTTGTAATCTTTTATTTTTCATTTTAAGAAGATCTTATAAATAGATCAACTTTTCTTTCAGTTTGAATTTGTAATCGATAAACGGTGTAACAGGTTTGAAAACAATGGAAAAAGTAACTTTTGACGAAAAAAAAATCTTCATCAAAACAAGAAGGCCAACAATCTCCCCCTTTTTGATGATGACAAACAGTTTACAAAAAAGATATATGCATGAAAGAAAATGAATATATAATTTATAATTCACATGCATATAAGTAAGGAAATGTATACTCACAATATTTCTCCCCCTTTGACAACTTCAAAAAGGGGAAAACAAGGAAGAATGAATAGAGCGAAAGCTCCCCCTATCAATAAGCATAGGTGAGTATAACAACA
>BQKN01064330.1:272643-286829 GCA_022839385.1 Asparagus kiusianus
ATGAGAACACATATGAATATATCAAGATGAACATAGTGTCTCATATCAAAGAACGTAAAACCATGTATAAGAGTAGATTTATGAAATCAAAAGAGAAGGAACATGAAAATCATGCACAATGTTTTCAAATGAAAACAAATCAACCAAATGAAGTCATAAATCAAGATTTAAACCTAAAAACGATGTTTGATCAATAAAGAAAGTTTTATTTGTATAACTTGATCAAACCACTCATAGAATACATTATAAGGCACGAATAGATGATCCATGAGCACAAACATATAATATCATCATATAAGTGAAATATAATGAATTCAAAGCAACAAATCAAAACAAAATCTTTAACAAAAGAATTTTAAGAGAGACAACAATATATCAAGCTCTTAAGCTTGTTCAAACCCATTTAATCATTCTAGCATCCGGTAAACATGATTTGGGAATGAACACCCAATAAATTGGGGGGTTATATAAAAACAAACCTCTCATCAAAACAAAATCAATAATTATGAAAAAAAAAGAATTTGATCAATAAAAATTGTTTTCATATTTAAAAAATTTCAAAGCATAATTTTCAAAACAAAGAAAAAAGAAAGATAAAAACACTAAAATTCTTGGTTTAAAATCAAGTTTTTTTGGTACCCAAGAATTCTTGGTACCAAGATATTTAGGGACATGACCCCTATCTTTTGAGCTCAAAGCCCTAGGGTTATGAACCTTCTTGGGCGCATGTGGTGTACTAATATGGTCAAAACAATATTCACTCAAATGACCCTTCCGATTGCAATATGTGCAATGAAAGAGAACCATTTGTTTTTGTGGACCATTAGCTCGTGCACGAGAACCATTTGCAAATAAAGATTGTCTTTTAAATTCATTTTGCAAATAAGAAATATTCTTAAACAATGGTCTATTTGGAACATATTGCAACTTAGAAGATTTTTGCATATCATAGCAAAATTTTGTAATTGCATATCATAGCAAAATTTTGTAAGATGTCCAAACCTACCACAAACATCACATTTAAAAACATGTGGTCTACTAAAAGCATTTGGAAAACGTGATTTTCTTTTCAAATCAAAATAATATTCGGCCAAATGACCAAAACGACCACAATGATCACATCTATACACATGAGCATGCTTATCATGAACAATTGGTGCATGTGTGTACATGTGATGAAGAAACTTGATGAGATGCACAAGGATCATTGATATTTTTATGTTTGTGTGTATCATAGAAAAATTTAGCTAAATGGCATTTACGGCCATAAATTGAACACTTGTAAACTTTGCTATATATGTGTGTATGGTGAGTGGATGATTTAGACTTGGCACACATATTCATAAGCTTCTTATGGTTGTTAATGCATGTAGAAAGAGTTGAATCTAAAGAAGAAATACGGTTTTTAAAATTATTCAACTCATCATTAGGCATATATGAATTTTTATTAGAAGTAGAACATAAATAGTCATTTATAAAAGAAGCAGTATCATTTTTTATGTTCTCTACTTCTAACATGGCATTATTTTTATCATGAGTCAAGTTAGCAATATTCAATTTCAAATTATTATTTTGCAAATTTAACATATCATTTTTTTCTTAAAGAGCAATACTTTCTTGAGAAATAATATCAAATTTGGAAGCTAACTTATCATGATCGGATTCTAAATTATCATGCTTGTTTTTTAAATCAATAAAATCTTTATGGAATTTGTTATAGGCATGCAATAATTTTTCCCTAGCACAAGCAAGTTCACCACTAGATAAATTATTAATCTATTCGAACTCGCAAACCTCACTAGAGTTATCGCCTAGTGGCCGTGTGCATGATGATGAAGCTCCACATGAACTAGAAACAGAATCCTCCAAAGCTTGTCGGATCACCTCCAAATTTCCTTGATGTGCTTCTATAAGTTTCCATAAGGTGTAAGCACTATCAACATGAACAAACTCATTATACATAGGTGCATCAAGAGAATTTAGTAAATATTCTAACAAATATTGTTCATTGTAAACATACGATGATCATTTTTATTCCACTTAGATTTCTCCGAAGTGGGCATAATATAATCATCATCTATAATTTCCCGTAAATCAAAATATTTAGATTGAACAAAGAGTTTAAATCTAACACACCATTGGGCATAGGGGAAATTATCTAAACGAGGAGCAACATTAATGGTATAACCTAAACAAGATGCACAATTTATGTCCATGATAAATATATATATATGTACAAGCAAGACAAATGCAATCAAATCAAGATTAGCACAAAATAAAGATAAGTAGGATCTTTAACTCAAGACGATTAGACCTTAAATCAAAGAGCACCAAGCTTTGATACCAATTGTTAGACCCTAGATGGGTGGTGATTAGGGTCTTATGCTAATCTAAACCGATTTAAATGCTAATAAAAACTTATTAACAGATATATTCTTGCAAGATAGATATACAACTAATTATGAGAAAGAATATGCAATATGAACAAAGAGATATACCCTATATGATGAAAGTATATTCAAGGTTATATAAATTGACACAAGGGGTAAAGAATTTGAAACTAGATAGTGGGCAAGCTAAATAATGAGACAATGACGATATGAGCAATGAGCACAAATAAGAATAAACGCCAATGCACACTCAAACACAATCAAATAATTACGGAGTTTGGACCTTCTGTCCTACGTCTCCGTTCCCCACTCCCGGGGAGAAATCCACCATCACAATCCGGTTTGGAAGCCGGAACTTCTTCACACCTCACACTCGGTTTTTTAGCTAATCAAAAACTTTATAATCAACACTCTTGCTATCACACTCTACACCCTCTCAAGTGTTGGACCTAGACGCGTCTCCCTCAAGTGCTCGGATACGACTCTCCCTAGGTTTGTCAACCGACGCCACTCCTCTTGGGATGATCCCCGACTCTCGCCACACACTTCTCTCGGTGTACAAGTGTATTACAAAGTGATCCTCACAATAAGCACAATATAGCAAATGATTGTTCTCTAATATAGATGAGAACACAATTAAGATCACTCTCAATATCACAAACCCACAACCCAAATTATACTAAGTATGAAAATACAATAAGCTCAATGTGGGTGAGTGTAAACAATGAGTAAAATAAAATCTAACTCAAATAGCAATCTAGCAATAATAAAAATATGAAAATCAATAATAAAATTGCTAGAGAAAAGAGCTAGAAAACTTCTCTATAAACACAAAGAGAGGATGATGAGATATTGAAGATGAACTCCTCAATAATTGATGTAAGCTCCTCTTTGTAAAAGCAAACCCCAAACTTAAAATTAAACTTAAGCCCTTATTAAACCTTGTTTAAAAACTACTTGGGTGTCCTTAAGAAATGTGAGCAAGGGGGGGTATTTATAGCCTCCCAAAACTCAGCCAAAACCCAAGCAGAAAAGACCAAAAAGCCCAAGAATCAGAAATCTGATTCTGTGCAAATATGGCCGTTACAATGTTATGGGTCGACTCGTTACTATTCATGAGTCGATTCATAACTAGCCGTTACACGCTAAAAACAACATATGGGCCGACTCATAAAATTTATGAGTCGACTCATTATGCATGGGTCGACTCATGAGGTCATGGGTCAACTCAGTAGAAATAAAACATATTTTCCAGCATAGTTTATGAGTCGACTTATGACAGTCATGAGTCGACTCAACCTAATGGGTCGACTCATGATGTTATGAGTCAACTCGTCAGAAACAAAATGAAAACTACATAACAGTTTATGAGTCGACTCAACACTGTTCATGAGTCGACTTAAGATATGCACACTATCTGTTTTAAACAGAAATCTGATATTCAAACCTCTTTTAAAAATAGCAAATAAAATCAAAAAAATCTAAAACTTTAGGAAATGATTGTAAACTTGATAATAAACATGCTACAAAAACTTATTTTCAAAAAAGGACTTCCCAAATATAAAATATCATAATTTTGCAAGGAGGTCCAAAAGATGAGAATGTGAACGTATGAGTTTTGACAATTTAGCTTAACCATGTTTTGAAATAATACAATATGATTTTATAGACTTGAAGAAAGATGTAAACTATTATTATGAAGTCTATAAACAATGAATACAATATTTTCACAGATACAATAGAATATAAAACATATGAGTATGTATATGAATATATATTTGTTTCATATTTATGAAATTAAACCAAACCAACTTATCCTTAAACCAAACCAAACCAACATATCTATGAAACAAATGTGTGTGTATATAATATTGAGCTTAGAGTACTTAACACACATAATATAAAACCTAAACTAAATTACCCAAGCTTGTAATCTTCAACGAAGCTCTATCTTGATCCACTTGCGGATGAAGCTTGATCTTGAATCTTGATTTGAGTTGTGCATAGGTTCAACCACTATTCTGCCAACCTCCACTGGATATGATCGTTGAGGCTCTATTCCATCCATCCTCCAACATATTGTTTGCCTAGAATAAATATAAAACACAAACACTAGACAAACAATATTAGATGTAAATTGTTTGTTAAATCATATTCAAAACAAGAAGGCTAACAAGATGATGCCAAATCTAATAGAGATCCTCAACATCGGTTAAACCCAGTGATGAAAGAAGCTGTTAGGAAAGACATTCTGAAATGTCTCGATCATGGGATCATTTATCTCATTTCTGATAGTTCATGGGTGAGTCCGGTCCAAGTTGTTCCAAAAAAATCTGGGATCACCGTGATCCAAAATGAGGCTAATGAGCTGATTCCCACTCGGATCCAAACTGGATAGCAAGTTTGCATTGACTACCGAAAACTCAACTTAGCCACTCGGAAAGATCACTTTCCTCTTCATTCAATGACCAAATGTTAGAGCATTTAGCAGGACATGAGTTCTATTGTTTCCTAGATGGATTTTCAGGTTACAATCAAAGCCCTATCGCTCCCGAAGATCAGGAAAAAACCATCTTCACTTGCCCGTATGGAACATTTGCATACCGACTCATGCCTTTTGGCCTGTATAACGCACCAGCCATATTCCAACGCTGCATGATCAGTATTTTTTCTGACATGGTAGAGACATTCCTCAAAATTTTCGTGGATGACTTTTCCATTTTTGGTGACACATTTTCCTAATGTTTGCATCATCTTAAACTCATCCTAGAACGGTGTAGGAGAACAATCTGACTCTCAATTGGGAGAAATGTCATTTCATGGTCAAACAAGGCATTGTCTTAGGACATGTAGTTTCCAATAGGGGAATTAAAGTGGACAAAGCTAAGGTAGGTAGATCTCATTTCTAATCTCCCTCCTCTCAAAACTGTTAAAGATGTCAGATCGTTTCTTGGTCATGCTGGTTTTTACAGATGTTTCATCAAGGATTTTAACAAAATTGCTAGACCCTTGACCAATCTCTTAGCTAAGGATATATCATTTGTCTTCTCTCCCGACTGCCTCAAAGCTTTTGAATGTCTGAAAAAGGAGCTAATCACAGCTCCTATCATTCATGCACTGGACTGGACCTTATCTTTTAAACTGATGTGTGACACATCTGATTTTATGATTGGTACTGTTTAGGACAACGGTTTGATGGAAAACCACATGTGATCTACTATGCCAGTAGGACTCTGAATGATGCCCAACAAAATTACTCTGTCACAGAAAAAGAGTTTTTAGCTGTAGTCTTTGCCTTAGAAAAATTCAGGTTCTACCTCATCGGTTCCTTAACCAAAGTTTTCACAGATCATGCCACACTAAAGTATCTTTTGACCAAAAAGGATGCTAAAGCACGACTCATTAGATGGATTCTCCTACTTCAAGAGTTTGACATTCAAATTCTTGACAGAAGAGGAACAGAGAACCCCGTAGCAGATCACCTCTCTTGACTCCCAAATGCACCAACATCAACCGTTTCGATCAATGAGCATTTCCTTGATGAACAACTCCTACAAATCCAATCTGTTCCATGGTTCGCCGACATTGTGAACTATATAGTCATGAACCAGATCCCTTATCATTGGTCCAAACACGATAGATCTCGTTTTCTCTCTCAAGTAAAGTACTTTTATTGGGATGACCCATATCTGTTCAAATACTGTTCTGATCAGATTTTTAGGAGGTGTGTTCCCACTGAAGAAACTAGGAGTGTTCTTTCTTTTTGTCATGAGTATGCATGTGGGGGCCACTTTGGCCCAAGAAAAACAGCTAAAAAAATTCTCCAATGTGAGCTATATTGGCCAACTCTTTTTAAGGATTCATACGAGTTTTGCAAAACTTGTAACTGCTGTCAGCTTTCAGGGAAAGTCACTAGAAGAAATATGACACCCTTACAACCCATCTTATCTGCTGAACTCTTTGATTTGTGGGGTATCGATTTCATGGGTCCATTTCCAAATTCCTTTGGAAATGTTTACATTCTAGTAGCTGTCGAATACATGTCAAAATGGGTTGAGGCTATAGCTTGTAAAACTAATGACAACAAGGTCGTTGTCAAGTTTATGAAAGAGAATATTTTTGCACGTTTTGGAGTACCCCGAGCGATCATCAGTGATAACGGTACACACTTCTGTAACCGTTCTTTTGAGGCTTTAATAGAAAATATTCAATCACACACAAATTATCAACTCCTTATCATCTTCAAACTAATGGTTAAGTAGAGGTCACAAACAAACAGATGAAACAAATCTTAGAAAAAACAGTTAATCATAACAGAAAAGATTGGTCTGTAAAATTATGTGATGCTCTGTGGGCATATAGAGCATCTTTCAAGGCTAATTTGGGAATGTCACCATACAGGCTCGTGTTTGTAAAAGCTTGTCACCTACTAGTGGAGTTGGAACACCGAGCAATGTGGGCTATCAAATAGTTAAATTTTGACGCAGACTCGGTAGGTAAAAATAGATTGCTCCAAATAAATGAGTTGGAAGAAATTCGAAATGGTGCATACATAAACTCAAAAATTTATAAAGAGAAAACCAAAATATTTCATGACAAATCAATTTTACAAAAAAATTTCTCTCTAGGACAAAAAGTTGTACTCTACAATTCAAAATTACATCTTTTTCCTGGAAAATTAAGATCAAGATGGACAGGTCCATTTATTGTCAAACAAGTTTTCTCACATGGGGCTGTCGAGATAGAAAATCCTAAAAATGATAATATTTTTAAAATAAATGGTCAACGCCTAAAACCATTTTTAGAATTTTCTACGCTCGGAGTAGAGGAGGTGTTGGTTCTTCATGGACCACATTATCTATAAAAAAATAATAAAAAATAATAATTTTTTTTTAATAATAAATAAATGAAAAGAAAATTACAATTTTCCCTCTTGTTTGATTTTTCATCCTCATACTAATAGTAATTGTAGATCTTTATCATCATTGTTCTTGGTTGACTGAACAAATGTAAGTTCTTCAATTCTTATCTGCTTTGCTTTGTGTATCAGCGAATTTGCATTGAGGACAATGCAAAATTTAGGTGTGGACGTGAGAATTAGTTAATTTCCCCCTTTATTTTACCTTTTTAGTTGCATTTTTGTTATTTTTTCCTTTTTCTTTAAAAAAAACTATAAAAATATTGTCACTTGCCAATTAATAGAGTTAAGTAATAATTGATCTAATTGATAGATTTTAAATATTATAATTCCTAGTTAGTGATATACACAAGTTTACCTTTTATGATAACTCCAAATAAATTTCTTAAGAAATGATTTTATAAGTAGTATACTTTACTTAAGCTTTAACTTAGACTTTTAATTAAAAATAATGAAATTTTTACATGCTTAACTTAGAGTTGAAAATATATTTTTTAGGTTATCTTGATTTACACATTTTTTCAGACTTTATATATACATACACACATATATATTAAAAAAAACTAGCCTTATAAAAGAAGAGTGCGAAAAATAGGCACCAAAAAGAAAAAAACTCTTGAATTCAAGGTGATTCTATCCTATAAAGCCTAAGTTGACTGAGTAATTAAGCCCAAGGAGTATCTCTATACTTAATGACCTAAGCCCAATTGGGTTGGGATTCATTGGCCCAAAACTCGTTAGATGGTTACTTAGAAAGCCGTTAAAGTAGAAAAACATTCACCAAGAATTAGAGAGTGAAGAATATATATATATATATATATATATATATATATATATATATATATAACACTAACCATTTTTTTATATATATTGTTATTCTGTATATATGGTCTTGAAAAACAATTTTTAATCAAAAGACTTGAAAATTATTTAAAACAAAGAGTTAGCATGTTCTTTTCAAAACTTTTAAATTAAATCTCTAAGAGTTGACTTGGTTTTGTATTGCTATAATAAAAAAGATTTTCTAAGATATTTACATTGGAGTTATATATAAAAACGTTTTCTTGATTATTAACAAGCTTCAATTAGAATGTCTAAATATATTAAAGAAAATTAGTTATTTACTGACTTCTTTAACTTGGCAAGTTGACCGAATTTTGTGGGTATATTCACTGCAAACCCTTATGAGACTATAACTCGTCCACTAGGATAACCTAGGGGTTTAAAGGCTTGTTGTATGAGCTAAATACAATCTCGATTCCTACAAAAGTGAGTTAGGTTTTCTTTTCTCTTTCTTTGCTAGAGGACTAGCAAAAATTTAGGTGTGGTGGTATTTGATAATCACATTTTTATTATAATTTTATACCCTCATTATCTATTTTATATGAATAAATATACCATTAATAATTATTTTTTATCTTTAAATGTAGGTTAATGAAGAATAAATCCTAAAAATCTCATCTCTCAACAAAAGCCCTTGAGTAAATGAAGAAATGAAGCAAAAGAGAAATCAAGAAGCCCATTGGAAAATCCAATTGCCAATTTATCCAAAAGCACAAAGCTAAAAAGAAGAAGAAATAGCAAAGCCCAAAAGCCCAAGTCCAAGAATAAGAGAAAAGCTTGGACAGCAACAGGAGAGAATTAGGCATCGATGCCAGTATCGATACTCGTATTGATGCCAGCATCGATACCCCTATCGATGCTGGTATCGATACCGTTGTACAGTCAGTTACGAATTAAGGGCTGAAATTTGCTTGTTTTGGATAAGATTTCAATCCAAGGGCTCACATTCATTGATGTTTACTATAAATAGGGGTAGAGAGTGAGGGGTTAGGGGGTGAAAAATTTTATAACTCCATTTGGAGGGAGGTTACTCTTAATTGAAAAGACCTTCCAAAAAATTATAACTTTTTATTGCAATCAATAAACGAATTTTTCTCTACTTTAAATTTTTTTCTTCACTTTATTGAATGATGAAGATGGAGATGAAGAGTAATTTGAAGGTTTGCATTTCTTTTATTTTTCTCTTTATTTCTTTATAGTAATTTCTTTATTATTGCTTATTAGTTAGATTTACATTCATGCTTGCAGTGTAGATTTATTTTCTTGTCTTTTTATTTCTTTTTGCACTTTAATTTATAGAGTAGATTTATTTTCTTGCATTTATTTTCTTGCATTTAATTTTTGTAATTTATTTTATAGTTTAGATTTTAATTCTTTATAGTTAGATTTATTTCTTGTTCATAGTTTAGATTTTTCTTTTCTTTTTATTTTTGTAATTAGTTCTTTTTCTTCTTGCTTTTATTTCTTAAGATGTGAAATTAATTCTTGTAGGAATCTTGGAATTGTATGAAACTAGTCTAATTTCTTTTATATTGTATGAATTATTCTCTTGTACTTAAAATATTCATGTTTAGGATAATCAACTAGAAAACTAATTGGTAGAAGAAGAATTTAATAAACTATGCTTATCTTAAATGGTTTGATAGGTTATGCTTATGAATTCTATGATTACTATCTTGTTATTCTTATCATGAATTGTAATTTTGACTTAGATGATAATTTGATAGATTATACTTTCCTTAAATGGTTTGATAATCTATGCTTAATAAATCTAAATTAAAATATAATAAAAAGAGAATAGTTTGTATTTTATAATTTAGATTAGCTTGTGGATTTAATTCTAGATCTCTCTTATCTTTAATTGAATCCTCCATCTTTTGTTTTCTTGATTTTTCTCTTTTTATTCTTACTTTTTATTTTATTCTTTGATTCTTTTTTCTCTCCTCTAAAATTTAATTTATTATCACTTGCATATATTCAAAACAATCACTCATCATATATGCAAAATGACATCTGGGAAGTACAATTTAAAAAATTCTTTTGAAACATGTTTATAAATATTTTCTAAAGTTTTACATTTATTATAATTTAGTTGCTATTTTTAAAGGGGTTCAAAAAAGTTAATTTTTACTATTCATAACATGTTGTGTGCATGTTATCAGTCGACTCACTATAGTGATCAGTCGATTGATGAAGTGAAGCGTAGATAGTGGTTTTTATCTGCTCAGTCGATTGATAATGCATTAGTCAACTGATGCAGGCATCAGTTGACTTACGACCGTAATCAGTCGATTGATGATATGACCGTTGCACAATAATGACTAGTTTCTAGATTTGTTGTTTTTGTCTTTATCTTTAGTTTTTAGGGTTTGTTTTGTGAACATATATATACTCCTTACCCTCAAACTTCTGAACTAACTTAAGAAAAACAAAATACAAGTTTTGGGCAAGTTTGTTTAGTGTTTCAAAGTGTTTTACATGTGTTTATGTGAAGTGGTTTTTAAAAGAGGAAGAAGAGATTATCAATTTCGTGTTTGGGCTTCAATTTCATCTCACTCTTGTTTTTGGAGCATTTTCACTAAACTAAATTTCTAGCTTGTATTTATATTTGTTTGTTGATTATTTTTTCATTAAGCTAGATTTTATATTAATTTTAGTTTTGATTATTGCTCATTGATCACACACACCACCTATTGGGCTTTTAGTATTCATACATTGTATAATTGAGTTGTGGTGAGTGATTTATTGAGTGTAGGCTTAATTTTGTTATAACATTGTATTAGAGAACAAACTCGTTGTTATTTGAGCTTATTTGTTGGGAGATCACATTGTAATACAAGTACACCGAGAGGAGTGTGTGGTGAGAGATAGAGTCATTTCTAAGAGGAGTGGCGTTGGTAGTAAAGCGTAGGGAGAGGT
Source organism: Asparagus kiusianus (assembly GCA_022839385.1). Lineage (NCBI taxonomy): Eukaryota > Viridiplantae > Streptophyta > Magnoliopsida > Asparagales > Asparagaceae > Asparagus > Asparagus kiusianus. Next base: position 283,714 of record BQKN01064330.1, read on the forward strand.
GTAAATCCGAGCACTTGAGGAAGGTGACATGGGCTAGACCAACACTTAGAGGGTGTATTATGTAGTTACAAGTGTGAGAGTTGTAAAAGTTTTCGGTGAGCTAAAAAACCGATTGTGTGAGTTGTAAACATTTTCGGTGAACGTTGAAAACCTGTTGTGATAGTGGAGATTCTCCTTGAGGGTGAGGAGCAGAGACGTAGGTCGAGGGTGACCGAACTCCGTGATCATATTATGTGTTTGAGTTTGTCTTGGCGTATTATTTGTGATTATTGTTTATTGCTTTCTATATCTCCATTGTCTCATGTTTATATCACCGTTGTTTTAATTACATATCATTGCTCATATTTTGTTAAATATCATACTTGCTAGGATATAATTTCTAATAAGTTTTAAATTGGCATTAACATCGTCATTGTCTCATGTTTGTATCATCCTTATTTTAATTACATATCCTTGCTCATATTTTGTTAAATATCATACTTGCTAGGATATAATTACTAATAAGTTTTAAATTGGCATTAATATCGGATTAGATTAGCATATACCCTATCCATCCCCCCTCTAGGGTAATTTCAAGCACCGCTACCAGCTTGCTCACCATCTCGATGTTAGGGGGACGATCCTTGGTTCTCGCTTGACTCAGTCAAGGGTGATCAAGCAGTTCTGGCTTCCTCGGGATGAGGAGTTCTTGCAAGTGGTTCCTAATGCCGGTCTCCACCTAATTCTTTGAAGCTACTTGGTTTGAGGTGCTTTGGTGGAGCAAGAGATATTCGGCCGAATAGAGGAGATTCAGACATTGCATCTCAAGCTTTTAGGGGAGATAGCTTCCCTGAGGGTCGGCAAAGTGGTCGACTCAAAACAGCCTACGAAGACGCCGGCCCCCAGAGTTTCTGAGGTCAACTAGCTCAGGCGAGAGCTTGATGAGAGCATTAGGGATGCCAGGAGACTAGATGAGGCTCTCTAGGAGAGGGACTGAGCTATAGTGCAGGTCGAGGCCGAGAAGCATGCAGCGACGCATACGATGCGTCAGATGGACTAGGAGCATGCAACACTCGTCAAACTTTAGGGGGAGGTCACCCGCCTACAGGAGTCCCTTGTAGTGGCCCAAAGCTGCAATACCTGCCTCGAGTCTGAGCCTTACCGCTAGGAAATCATAGAGGGGTATCGCCAGGGCCTAACTGGAAAAACGGAGGTGGCGATAGCCTGTAAGGTTGGGTACGACTACTACTTGGCACAGCTTCCAGTTAAGATGAGGAACCTGCCCAATCGCTTCTACTATCCTCCCATTATAGCCAAGTGTTTGGATGAGTTGGTGGAGGTGGAAGCACTTGGAGAGGTACTCGATCTTGGCGAGGAAGAGGGGGAGTCGAACAAAGGAGGAGACTGCTTGATTCCTTCGCCGACTGCTCCCATTGTCTCCTTGCCTTTGACTCTAGGAGAGAGAATGCACTTCTCTTAGTTTCCTAGGACTTTCATGTTTCTTTCTTTTGTTTTATATGTATCTACATGTGTACCTTGTAGATATTCCTTATAAATGAATAAATAAAGATTTTTGAGCCAGAATTACTTTCCTTGTCTTGTGCAATCTCATTTTATATCTTTTGGATGAATTTGCTCCACCTAGGGCTTGTGAACTTGATTGCTGACTCAATGAGGCTCGTCCTTCATTGAGAACACATGTCTTGAACTCGAGTAGTTTTTTCTGTTGTGTTGTCTTTTTTGTCTTGGTTTGGAGCCAACCGAGTCGATGATATTTGTTAATTGGTGTTTGAACTCCTTGGAGTGAGTGCCTAAGTCTCCTTTGAATTTCATTGTCGGCTATTAAGAGTCGACTAGGCCTGGCCAACTATTTACTGAATAGATGTTTGGTGAGTTTCTAGAAGCCTATATTGGGCAGGTGAAATGTCACTATTTGAAATGACATGATGACATTGTCAAAATCCAGAGAGTTGTTGCTTCGATTTTCGAGCAAAGAGGTGTGGAGTAAATAGGATGGCGCTTCGAGTTTTATGTGAACCATTTGGAATTTCGAGGTGTATCTCATCCGTTCATTTTGAAATGAGCTAGCCGTCCAAATTATTCCATGTGTCTCCCTTGAATACTATATATAGCCCATTGGAAGCGAAGAGGGGTTTTCTTCACAAACTCTTTCTCTAGATCTTTGGCGTTTGTCTCTCTTACATTCGACAGAAAGGGTTCACCTAGATAGAGTAGAGGACGATCTTCGAATGATGAGACATCAGATACATGCTCCACAATTGGCTTTGATAACACCATGTCTAGTATGCGGTGTAGGCGTATAAAACTGCCTATAGGTCCCTTAACACAGCTCGACGACGCCGATCGACAAACAGACCATCGGGCGACGTATCCAAACACGACCGTTAGCCCACAAACACCGAAGCCAAACGATACGCGACGAAGCGGACTAACGAGGCTACGAAGCTGACGAACCACACACAAACAACAGAATGAATCCACTCGCGTACGGAATCGAGCCAACAGGTTGAGGAATCAACGAGTCATCCAACCAAGAGCGGACTCGGACGAATCACGATCGAATCAAGATTAGTTTTGGACTCGAACTCAGAAGCGGATTTACTGCCTAATCAGGAACCAGATTTACTGCCAAATCAGGACAACGAATTGAGTCCGTACACAGAAAACCGGATACAATAGAAAACGACGGAAACCAACACCAAAAGAGACCCGACCAAAACCGAGTCACCCGAAGGTGGCTCGGTGGCCGAGCCACCTTGAGGTGGCTCGATGGCCGAGCCACCTCAGCCCAGATCTGTGCCGATCTGGGTGCCTATAAATAGGCCAAGGGTGTTCATTTGTGAAGGAGGACTTTTTGGGAGCCGAAACTCTGCCGAATTGAGATCTCATTCTTGAGTTTTGAAGGCTTGAAGACTTGGACATTCAGATCTGGTTCTTGGCGAGCATCCGCGTCACAAAAGGTAGGAGTTCGAGAGAGGAAATCAGATATGAGATCTACACGAGGTAATACTTCGGATCAAAGCTTGGCCTTTGATCCCGAGAACTAAAGGCTACTATTTCCTTGGTGAAATAGTACCCACCGGCTGTTATTTCCTTCGTGAAATAGCACCCGTCGA
>BQKN01064330.1:287229-357512 GCA_022839385.1 Asparagus kiusianus
TTTTGTTGATTTCTTGTAACCGGATCTTATAAAAAGACCGGATCTTTATAATCGATAAACAATTACCGAGTGTACAATGGAATCATTAATGAAGAAAGCTACTATTTTCTCTGCGAACAATCTGGCGGCCACAGTGGGAGCCGCTGATCTCGCTGCCGAGATCGGAGCGTCGCAGCCGCGGATCTCGATCCCGGTCGTGGAGGAGGTCGAATACGAGTTCGACCAGCAGAAATACGAGGAGTACGTGTCCTCGTCTGGATCAACCTCCCCCCGCAAGTCCAAGAAATCCCAGAAGTTCTCCTTCAGGAGGAAAGTTCGTTGGTACGAAGAAGTTGAAGCTACCAACGACGACTTCACCCCGATTGGTGCCGAAGTTGCATCGGGTGAAGCTCCACCGGCCTCCAAGCAGGTCAAATCCGCCATTGAAGGCGTGGCGACTCTCTCTAAGAGAGCTCGCCAGAGGCAACGTCAACGCCTTGCGAAACAATTCGCAAAGGCCATGGAGTCTGTTGACGGGGTCCGCTACAATGCGGATCTGAAGAACAAGGGAGGCAAACAGCCTCAACAACAAATGAAGGGTAGCTCTTCCAAGCCGCCAACAATGGAATGGGTCCGTGTCAAACGGAACCGTTCAACACTCGAGGAGCGCATCCGTAAGCGCCACGCACTATCAGCGCAGGCACGGGCTCAAGCTGAAGAAGCCCGTAGGAAGCTGCAGAAGGAAGTGACAAAGAAGCCGCCACCAACCCGCAAAGTTTGGAGGCCTAAGTCCGAAGTGGCGACTCAGGCCAAAGAGCAACCTTTGTAGCCTTCGAAGCAGGTTCAACCGTCGGCGAACCAAACGAAGTCGCCAACAATTCCCATGGCTACTCCGGGAGGTCACGCAGAATCATCCCGGAGAAAGAAGTCAGTTTTGGAGCGCCTCGGTCCACTTCCCGATGGACGATGCAAAGCTCCAGTTCAAGGACGTTTGGGCCCGATGAAGAAACCCCGAACGACTCAACATGCTGGAGGTCGCTGTCACTTTTAGCATGACAAAAAGTTCAAGGCAGCTGCGCACGCCAATTTGCGCATTGAAGTCCAGGAGCCCGTCGATAATTCACGCCCACAAAGGCGCGTTTCGAGGCGCGTGACTCTTGAAAGCCTGAAGAAGGTAGTTCGCTCTCAGAAGGAAATGTTATTGTCTGATGACGATTGCGTTATACCTGAGAAATCGTGCCAACACACGATAGGTTGCTCTGACTTTCAAACGGACGAGCTGTACTATCGTGCCGGGGGTACGAGCAAATCCAGAAAGAAAAGCCCTCGAAGGCTCGAAACTCAGTGCCCTTGTTCAAAGCTCATTCGGGCGGTACTGTCTGAGTGCAACTGTATCAAGGCAATCCCTGAGAGAGTTTTTGTGTTCGAAAGGCTCAGTACAGAAACACCAAAACCAAGGCATAGGCGTTTCCGGCAAAGAAGAACGGTGGTTGGTGATGGAGAATTTCCGAGGGTCACCGCCAATATGACCAGCAAGGGAACATCGGCTCAGGACAATCCCAAGGCGATTCCAGAGGTGCCCCGATGTGTAACTCGTCTACAGTCCGGAGCTATTATTCGTGCAACGTATGGTAGGGTTCGGACAAGAGTACCTTCGGGAGATGAAGAATCAGATGCCGGCTCGGCAATTGCATCTGACAATACCGTGTCCAGTGAAGGATAACCCCGCGAGTCATTCATGATAAGCGCAGAGCAAGTGGCCAAGATGCTCGAAGAAGCCATGGCCAAACAACAGGAGAGCTTCAGGTTCGAAATGCAGATGGCCATGCAGAACATGAGAGAAATGCATGAGCAACAAATCCAGGCACTAACGAACCAGCAAGGCGAACCAAGCCGCCGTAATCAGGTTGTTCAGGAAGTTGAGAATGCGGGTGCGGATGAAGCTCGCAATACCAACAACCCTCCCGTTAATGCAGGGGGTGGCAATGAGGATGCTAGTCACAACACCACGCTTCCGCCTCAGAATCGTGCTAACGAAGATACAGGTGAAAGTTTAAAGATCAAAAATCTCGAGAGCAAAATCAATACATTGATTTCCGCTCAAGAGACGAAAAAGACGGGCATTCCTTGTCCATACCCAAGAGAGTGGGAATCAATCCCATATCCGGCGAAGTTCAGTCTAATTAACTTCACGCCGTTTAATAGGATGGGTTCACCTACTCAGCATTTGATTTACTTCAAATCACACCTGGGGGTAATCTCTGGCAATGAGCCTCTGATGGTGCGGTCATTCGTTAGCACTCTTCACGGAGCCGCCTTCGATTGGTATCGCCGCCTCAAGCCAGGTAGCATAAACAGCTGGGACGACATGGAGACTAAGTTCCTCACAAATTTCTTCGACGACGACACCGAGATATCTATCGGATCGTTGCTCGATGAGAAGCAGAAGGACGGGGAGTTAGTCGACACCTTCGTCAAAAGGTTCCGGAACAAGGCGATGAATTGCCGGGACCCGATCACTGAGGAGTTCATCCTCTAGACCTGCCACAACAATCTTTCATTGGACGTGTTGGAGGCAATGGGGACAGCACCGTCCAAAACGTGGAAGGATCTGAAGGTCTGAGGGGAGCAAGCTGAGCGATTCCTCAGGAGGAAGAAGGCGGAGAGAGGCCAACAAGCGGCGAATGCTCCGGCGCAGAATTTCAACCCAAAGGGAAAAGGTAAAGCTCATGCTAATGCAGTTGATGCTAACCAAACTTTTCAATTGCCACCTCAGCAACAGCAGCAGCAACGAGCGCCGTAACAGTCACAGTCGCAATGGCAACAACGGCCTCAGAAGCAGAAGTCTTCGGAGCCGAGGTTTCCTAAAGTGTACTCTTTCAAAGATGACGAAGTTCCGGGCATCTTTAAGTACCTGTTGGAGAACAACAAAATCCAGCTGCCGGCGATTGTGGATCAAGAAGGAGCCAGCAAAGTGACGGATCCAAAGTACTGCGTGTACCATAGAGCGGTTCATCATCCTACGAGGTCATGCTACCACCTTAAGGACAAGATCCAGGCGTTAATTGACGTGGGCGTCATAACCCCGAAGCCTGCTAAGAATGTGGGAGCAAATGCAGTGTCGATCAGTTTTGGATTGGTGCCCACGACATGGTTCGAGCCAAAACGCGTCACCAAAGTGGGGATGAAGACGGTGAATGATGACCCACATGGACAGCGCCAAAAGGGACTTGTGCCACACACAGACCCGAACGGCGAAATCCTCTGGGTTCATCCGGATCTGATTGAAGATGAGCAGTGGGCGACTTCCTCAAAAAGAAAAGGTAAAGGCAAAGCCTGCAACGCTACTTCCGCAATCTTCGAAGAGGATGGCGATGAAGCTCCTACCTTCCCGCTCTCTGAAGAAGAACAAGTCTTTGCGACCCGGAGCGGAAATGAGTACCACTTCAACTATCCGTCGCCCAGTGACCAGTTAGCTGAGCAGGGGGTGACCATACGGGGACCAGCTAAGACTCTCATAGAGCTGGGGGTGATTGCAGCTCCTAAACCGGCTGAAGATGTTCGACGACAGCCGACGGATCAGCAGAAGGAAAAGAGACCCCAAGAAGTGCAGAATCCAAAGCAGTCTCGTTTCAATCGTCCGATTGGAAGAGATAAACCGGAGAGCTCGAAAACTCCGCGGGTTTTTGATATCATGGCTCAATTAGCCAATATTTCAGCACGAATAACGCTGTATGAGTTGCTACGGTTATCTAAAGAGACCAGGGAGGCATTACGAGAAGCCTTGGCCGATTCAGAAACGTTTCTCACTCGGATCAAGCCGGCACCTGAAGAACTAGAACTGTTAGCTCAAAAGTGCAATGTAGCGGCTAAGAACCTTCCCTGCATCACCTTCACCAAAGAGGACATGCAGACGAAGAATTCAAACCATGATCGGCCCCTGTACTTCGTCGGGTACATTGGCTCCAGCGAAGTCAACCGAATCCAAGTGGATCCGGGTTCCGCTGTGAGCATTATGCCGCTTCGCCTAATGCATAGCCTTTGCATTCCAGTCAGCAAATTGGCGTCTACAGGCACGGTCATTTACGGATTCAACACCAGCGGGTCAAGGCCTTTGGGAAAGATCCGGATAAAGTGCCAAATGGGTGATCTGAAGACGGAGGTCACGTGTTACGTGATTGATGCTGAGACATCATATAACTTACTACTGGGTCGGCCTTGGATCCATAGTAATGTTATAGTTCCCTCCACTCTCCATCAGTGTCTGAAATATGTCGACATAGATGGTAGAGTCAGGACGGTGGTTGCGGATAAGCAACCATTTAAAGGGTTTGAGAATTATTTTACTGATTCTCTCCTTTATGGTAACGAATCTGATACGGAACCATCGGTCCAGGGCACGGACAGCGGAGAAGAAGCTGATTCCGAAGCCGGATTCAATTACAATGGTGGTTTTGTTTTAAATGATATTGTACCCTTTGTAATTAATCTTGACGATGAACAATCGTCAGATGGCAGTTATAACTGGCAACTTGCCGATATTGAAATAAAAGATGATTTAGAATACTCATTGTCTCTTGATGATGCGATAAAAGGATTAGACGATAAGCCTGAGTTATATACGCCGCTCCGATCATCTTATGTAACGAAGAAACACCTCCAACATTCTTTCGGAACGACCCTGATCGTCCCTGCCAAAGTAGGAGGCGAAAAAGAAGTGGTTTACGATAAAGGAGAGAATTTTCCATTGCCAGATCATTTCCTAAGAGAAGATGAGGATGACGACAAATCTGGTCTGCATTTATCTAAGTATAGTCCAGAAGCGCGCAAGCTTATGGAAAAACAGGGATACGATTTCGCACTTGGAGAAGGCTTATACTTCGATCGAGGTTCTCGTATCCTAGTCAAGGCGGTGTATGTACCAAAAGGGAAACCGTATGATTATTATCGTCACAAAAGAGGCTTAGACTACGTTTCCTCGTCTGATGATGAATGTGGTTAGCAAATTATCGATCAAATCGCTAACAAAGCTAGGGATGGGTACTTGTCAGATTCCTCAGCTGGTGACTCCGATACAAGTTTGGGGGAAATATTCAAAACCCTAATGTCGAACATGACTACAGCTGATCCATCTACGATGGAGGACGACGATCAAATGCCAACGTGGGAAGACCCATGGGTTCATCACCTGAACATGCAGTATGGTGATAGGTTTGAACAGAGGGAACCCCCCACCGAGGATAAAATAGTCCAGATTAATATGGGCAATGAAGCCAACCCAAAGCCCATATTCATCAGCGATAGTCTTCCCCCAGGTGAGAAGGAGGAGTTAATTGCTCTCATCAGGGAATATATCGATGTCTTCGCTTGGAATTACGAAGACATGCCAGGGTTCGACCCCAATGTGGCGGTGCACCGCCTCGATATCAAGTCGGATGCCAAACCTGTCAAACAACAGTAGAGACGGTTTCATCTGTAGATTATGGAAGCCATTGAGGCAGAGGTTAAGAAGTTGATCGACTCAGGATTTATCCGAGAGGAGCAACATCCAGACTGGTTAGCTAATATCGTCCCAGTCATGAAGAAAAATGGTAAGATCAGGATATGCATCGACTTCAGGGACCTGAATGCGGCATGTCCGAAAGACGACTTTCCCCTCCTAATCACGGACGTCATCATCGACAATACGTGCGGATTCGAGAGGATGTCCTTCATGGATGGCTTTTCGAGGTATAACCAAATCAAGATGCACCCGGATGATGAGAAGCATACAGCGTTCAGAACGCCCCTCGGTGTCTTCTGCTACACAGTGATGCCTTTCGGTCTAAAGAATGCAGGCGCCACATACCAACGAGCGATGATGAAGATTTTCCAGAAGCACCTCAGGAAAACGGTCGAGTGCTACGTTGATGATTTGGTTGTAAAAAGCCGCAATAAAGAAGATCACATCAAGGACTTGAAGACGATGTTCGATCTCATGCGAAGTCATCAATTGAAGATGAACCCCACCAAATCCTTCCTTGGAATGTCCAGCGGAAAATTCCTGGGATTCGTCGTCACCACTAAAGGCATACATATTGATCCTGACAAGGTGAAGGCGATACATGAATTGCAACCACCGAGGAATCTAAGGGAACTCAGAGGATTGCAAGGGCGTTTAGCTTACATCCGGCGGTTCATCTCAAATCTCTCTGGGAAGTGCCAACCATTCTCTAAACTAAACAAGAAAGGGGTGTCATTTATTTGGGACGACGCCTGCCAAAAAGCACTCGAAGATATCAAGACGTATCTGATGAATCCTCCTGTTCTTGTCGCACCAAAATCAGGTAAATCGTTCTTGATATACATCAAGGCGATGAACCATTCGATAAGTGCTTTATTAGCACAAGACGATGATAATGGTCACGAACAGGCAGTTTATTACCTAAGTCGGACGTTGGTAGGCGCTGAGTCCCGATATCCGATGATTGAGAAAGAATGTCTCGCATTAGTATTTGCAGTACAAAAGATGCGGCATTACTTGGTCGGACAAACGATTTACGTTATCTCTAACGTTAATCCAGTACGGGTTTTTATGACGCAACCGGGTTTGATGAATTGGCGGTTAGCGAAGTGGGCCCTTCTCTTATCCCAGTATGATCTGCACTTCAAACAGCAGAAGTCGGTCAAAGGACAAGCGATTTGTGATCTTTTGGCGGCAAGCCCGACAACAGATACGGCAGAAGTATATGATGATTTGCCGGATGAAACCCACGAGGTTAACACCACGTCACATCAACAAGTATGGCAATTATACTTTGATGGTGCTTCGAGAGCAGCTAATGTGGCAGTAACCCCTGGATGTTCTAAAGTCTCCTCTGGAGTTGGAGTTGTTTTAGTTTCTCCGGGGAAGCATGTGATGCCTCGGGCTTACTCTCTAACAGATCCATGTTCCAATAACGTAGCCGAGTACAACGCGCTCCTTATTGGACTCAGTTTCGCCAAGGAGCTGGGGGTCGAATATCTCGAAGCTTTTGGAGATTCTCAATTGATCGTCAATCAAGTCCGTGGAGAGTATGAAGTCAGAAACCAAGGCCTGATCCCATACCACCAGGAAGCCGTCAAAATGGCAGATTCTTTTGAAGAATTCTTTATCAAGTACATCCCTCGTCTCCAGAATGCTTATGCGGATGCACTGGCAGCACTAGCAGTATCACTCGTGCAGCCGCCCGAAACTGAACTGCTAGTCACAGTGAGATCACATCAACTCTGTATACCCATATACAATATGGATATCGAAGAGGAAGGTGACAGAAATGCGAACGCTAAGGAGGTGAACTCAACTCAAATCGGGACTGAGTCCCGAGATCGGCGTTTTCCTATCATTGACTACGTCCAATACGGTATTTTGCCAGAGGATGTAAAAGAAAGGGAATCGATCCGCCGAAGAGCACCAAGGTTCTTCTATAATGCCGAGACCCGTACATTATACCGCCGAGGGTATGATGATTTGCTACTCCGATGCCTTTCGAACGAAGAAGCAGAAGAAGTTCTTAAGGAAGCACACGAAGGAGAATGCGGTGCGCACCAGCCTGGTCCTAAGATGTATGATCGCATCAGAAGGATGGGATACTTTTGGCCAACAATGGTCCGTGACGCAATCAAATACGCACGAGGATGTCACGCCTGTCAGGTACATGAAAATTATATGCACCAACCACCGGAGCGGTTACACACGTCAACCACATCATGGCCATTCGAGACATGGGGTATAGACATTGTCGGTCCTATTTTTCCCCCTTCAGTCAAAGGTGATCGGTTTATTCTCGCAATCACGGATTACTTTTCAAAGTGGGCTGAAGCAATTCCTCTTAAGGAAGTGAAGACGAACAACGTCATCAATTTCATCAAGCATCATGTCATATACCGACACGGCGTGCCGAGACAGATCATTCATGACAACAGTCCGCAGTTCATAAGCAACGCTTTCGTCAGGTTCTGCGACAAATTCAAAATTCAAGATGTTTCGTCGACAGCTTATTATCCCGCTGCGAATGGATTAGCTGAGGCTTTTAATAAGACGATCATCAAGATCCTGTCAAAGCTCGTGAAGACTAATAAACGAGACTGGGACGATAAACTCGGTGAAGCACTCTGGGCTTATCGCACCACAGTACGCACACCTACGGGAGCCACCCCGTATTCATTGGTATACGGATGTGAAGCTGTGCTGTCTTTGGAGATTCAGATCCCATCCCTTCGGATCGCTCTCGCAACTGAGATGTCGACAGAAGAACAGCATCAAAAACATCTCGAAGAACTTGAGAGGTTGGATGAAAGGCGCTTGGAAGCTCAACAACACATCAAGTTCTATCAAGCTAGAATTTCCAGGGCTTTTGACAAAAGGGTCCGCCAAAGAAGCTTCAAGGAAGGAGATCTGGTCCTCGCTGCTCGCCGACCGATAATCCTCAATTCCAAGAAGAAGGGTAAGTTTGAACCCAAATGGGAAGGACCGTTTGTGATAGACATAGTCTACTCAAACGGTGTATATCACCTTGTTTCTCAAGAGGGTGTCAGGCAATTAATGCCAATAAATGGGAAGTTCCTGAAAAAATACTATCCCTAGTACATTCGGGATAACCCATTTATCGGGAAGTTCCTCGAATAATATTCCATTTGATATTCTAGAGGATAACCCAAAATTATTCTACCACCAAAATCCCTCACTGATCAATTTCAATTGACAGTGAGTCCACCAAAAACTGTCTTTCTGGTCCAAACCACAACCAAAATCCCCTCTTGATTCTTTCCACGAACAAGAGGCCCATTTTCAATTCAGAGCCTCCTTTCGATAAACGAAAGAACTCCCCTCTTTTCTCTTTGGTTAAATCTCTTCATGGTTATAACCAAAGTTGAAATTCCTTTTCGATAAATGAAAAACTCATCTAGATAACCGATCCTATAAAAGGTAAGCTTATTTAGATCTTCCGGATTCTCGGAGTGGAGATCCCACTTCTAGTTTCTTTCTTCCACTGGAAATAGAATATAAAATTTTTCCTTTCCAGAATCAAGGAATAGAATATAAAATTCTTCCTTCCTTGTTTGGGGAATAGAATATAAAATTCTTCCTTCCCACACCAATCCTTTTCCAAGAATTTAGGATTCATCCTAGGAAGTTTATCCCGAATCCTAAGCAGGGATAAGTCTGCGCCTAACACGTGCTGCCGGTTCAGTCTTTCTCCGTAGAAGAAGACACCAGAGTTCGATTCTAGGGTATTTTATCCTGAAACCTAAGTAAGGATAAGTCTGCGCCTAACACGTGCCGCCGGTTAGTTCTTAACCGTTAAAAAGAACACTCGCCCACATATTCAACATTGTGGCAGGTTGTTATTAATAACGCCAAAATCCATGCCTTACACGCATGGGGAATTTCATCCTGAATCCTAAGAAAGGATATGCCGATGCCTAACACACGTCGCCGGTTTAGTCTTTGTCCGTAGAAAAAGACACCAGAGTTCGATTCTGGGGTATTTTATCTTGAAACATAAGTAAGGATAAGTCAGCATCTAAAACACGTTGCCGGGTAGCCTATTCCCGTAACAATGACGAAGTCTACGTATTCAAAGTCGTAGCACAAAGTCTAAGGGAGTTCATTCCTTTAGCACAACGTTACATGCAGAACGGATTTAGACAATCCGCATGCTAGCCCGACTCAAACGGTAGTCGGTAAAGGCTAATCAAATCCGTTGAAGGCTGGGGGTTAGCCAAAAATCCTAAAGTCAACGCCTAACACGCGTCGTCGGGTAACCTATTCCCGTAACAAATGGTAAAGCCTATGTATTCAACATCATAGCATAAAGTCTAAGGGAGTTCATTCCTTTAGCACAACGTCACATGCGGAACGGACTAAAACAATCCGCATGTAAGCCCGATTCAAACGGTAATCGGTAAGAGCACGTCAAATCCGTTGGAGGCTGAGGATTTGCCAAAAATCCTAAGTCAACGTCTCATACACGTTGCTGTTTAGTCTTTTCACAGGAAAAAGACAAAGTCTACGTATTCAATATCGTAGCACTAAAAGGGTTAACTCTTTTAGCTTAACGTCACATGCGGAACGGACTTAAACAATCCGCATGCTAGCCCGACTCAAACGGTAGTCGGTAAAGGCTTATCAAATCCGTTGATGGCTGAGAATTTGCCAAAAATTCTATGAATGCGAGTCATTGACGCATTAATTTTATAAATTGGTCTCGTGACTCAAGTATATGCCACGCTCCAATTCCTTAAGAGCTTAAACTGTGTATACTCCAGCAGACGTACGAGTATAAACTGTGTCAGATGCTGGAAAACACGTCGCAAATATCAATCGATGATCAGTTCTATGTTGAAGCAACCAACTCGAGCTAAAAAGTCAAGAAATCAAGAATCGACTTCAAGTTCAAAATTCCGACAGACGGTCAGACAATAAATACAGCACCGGAACCTTTTCAAGCATTCGACAAAGAACCGAATAGCCCGGAGGATTGAAAGAATCGAGAACAGAAGCCATTCCAAGGCCCCGTTATACCGATTGAAGGTAGGGACGATCATATCCAAAGTATTCCAGACTCTTCTATAAAAGAACGAGGCTGGAAAACTTTGGAGGGGGTATCTGTAGGCATATAAAACTACCTATAGGTCCCTTAATACAGCTCGACGACGTCGATCGACAAACAGACCATCGGGCGACGTATCCAAACACGACCGTTAGCCCGGAAACACCGAAGCCAAACGATACGCGACGAAGCGGACTAACGAGGCTACGAAGCTGACGAACCGCACGCAAACAACGGAATGAATCCACTCGCGTACGGAATCAAGCCAACGGGTTGAGGAATCAACGAGTCATCCAACCAAGAGCGGACTCGGACGAATCACGATCGAATCAAGATCAGTTTCGGACTCAAACTCAGAAGCGGATTTACTGTCTAATCAGGAACCAGATTTACTGCCAAATCAGGACAACGAATCGAGTCCGAACACATAAAACCGGATACAACGGAAAACGACGGAAACCAACACCAAAAGAGACCCGGCCAAAACCGAGTCACCCGAAGGTGGCTCAGTGGCTGAGCCACCCAAGGGTGTCTCGGTGGCCGTGGCTCGGTGGCCGAGCCACCCTAAGGTGGCTCGGCCATGGCGAGCCACCTTGAGGTGGCTCGGTGGCCGAGCCACCTCAGCCCAAATCTGTGCCCATGCATAGATCTGGGTGCCTATAAATAGGCCAAGGGTGTTCATTTGTGAAGGAGGACTTTTTGGGAGCCGAAACTCTGCCGAATTGAGATCTCATTCTTGAGTTTTGAAGGCTTGAAGACTTGGACATTCAGATCTGGTTCTTGGCGAGCATCCGCGTCACAAAAGGTAGGAGTTCGAGAGAGGAAATCAGATCTGAGATCTACACGAGGTAATACTCCGGATCAAAGCTTGGCCTTTGATCCCGAGAACTAAAGGCTACTATTTCCTTGGTGAAATAGTACCCACCGGCTGTTATTTCCTTCGTAAAATAGCACCCGTCGAATCGTGTAGATCTGCCCGGATCTAGATCGCGCAGTGGTCAACGGATAAACCCCCGGCGCAGGCAAACAACCCACGCAAGTGAGCAACCAAAAAACAGGAGCTCGTGATTTATTCGACAAATAAGGAAAGTTGTAATTTTTACTTTTTGTTGATTTCTTGTAACCGGATCTTATAAAAAGACCGGATCTTTGTAATCGATAAACAATTACCGAGTGTGCAATGGAATCATCAATGAAGAAAGCTACTATTTTCCCCACGAACATGCGGTGATCTCGAGAAGCGTTCATAATCACTACTGAGCAGATGGCCCAGCTCCTTCAAGAAACCTTAGCTAAACAGATAGAGGATTTTAAAATCGAGATGGATATGGCCGTACAACAGGTCAAGGATTTACACACCCATTAGCTCTAAGAGTTGTCAAATCAGCGTAGTGAATCTAGTCGTCACCACACTATCAATCAAGTAGATAGCGACTTAGAAGTGGATGAGAATATCAAAGTTGATACTCCTCCTAATGATAAAAATGCTGAGGATGGCCCTAACGCTGGGGGTGACCCCATCATTAATACCAACACTGGGGGTGGCCACACCGTTCCTCTTTAAAGTCGCTCCAAGAAAGATACAGGGGAAGATTTAAAGATGAAAGACCTTGAGAGCAAGATCAATGCTTTGATGTCTGTTCAAGAGGTAAAGAAGACCGGCATTCCGTGTCCTTATCCGAGGGAGTGAGAATCGATTCCGTATCTGGCGATGTTCAACTTGATTAACTTCATGCCATTCGACAGAAAGGGTTCACCTACTCAACACCTGATTTACTTCAAGTCCCACCTTGGGGTCATTTCAGGCAATGAACCTCTGATGGTACGATCATTCGTGAAGACCCTTCACGTAGCCACCTTCGACTAGTACTGTCATCTCAAGCCAGGAAGTATCAATAGCTGGGAAGACATGGAGAGCATGTTTCTCACCAACTTCTTCGATGATGACACAGAGGTGTCAATCGGGACACTATATGATGAGAAACAAAAAGACAGAGAATCAAGTCGAGAACTTCGTCAAGCGCTTTCGGAATAAGGAGATGAACGGTCAAGATTTGGTCACAGAGGAATTTATCCTCCAGATATGTGATAACAACCTTTCCTTAAATGTGCTGGAAGCTATGGGTGTCTCATCATCCAAGACTTGGAAAGAATTGAAAGTACGCGGTGAGTAAGCCAAACATTTGCTCAAAAAGAAGAAAGCCGAAAGAGATCAACCCGCGACTAATGCCCCAAATCAAAACTTCATCGCTCGTGGTAAAGGGAAGGCACATGCGAATGCGGTGGATGCAAATCAAACATACAATTGTAACCCCAACAGCAGCCATAGCAACAAGCGCCTAAGCAACAATCACCTCAATGGTTGCAATGATCTCCAAGGCAACAAAAGACTTCTGAGCTGAAATTCCTAAAGGAATACTCCTTTAAGGAAGACATCCCTAGTATCTTCAAATACCTATTGGAGAATAACAAGATCAAGCTACCCCCAATCACTAATCACGATGGTGCCAAGAAGATTACCGATCCACGATACTGCGCATTCCACAGAGCAGTTAATCATCCCACCAAGACATGTTATGCCTTTAAAAACAAGATTCAAGCCTTGGTTGATGTTGGGATTATGACCACAAAGCAACCCAAGGAGAAGAAAATGGGTGCAAACACAGTAAGCATTAGTTTCGGCTCTGTTTCCCTCACGTGGTTTCAACCAGAGCCTATGACAAAGGTAGAGATGAGGACGGTTAATGAAGATCCTCACGGATAATGCCAGAAAGGACTAGTACCACATACAGCTCCCAACGACAAAATTCTTTGGTTTCATCCTGTTTTGTTTCAAGATGAGCAATGGACAGGATCCTCCTCCAAGAAGAAATCCAAGTCCAAAGGCAAGGGGAAATCTTGTTGTGCCACTACAGCTATTCCGGACGAAAATAACAAAGGAATCCCTACTCCCACCTTCCGATGATGAGCATGAAGCTTTTGCTACTAGTGAAGAACCAACCTTTGCCACAAGAAGTGGAAACAAATATCGGTTCGATAATTCCAAAAGGGCCAATTAGCCAGCTAACAGGGGGTGGTTACAACCACTCCTAATTTTTCTAAAGGAACTTCTTGGTAGCAGTCAACCCCTAAACAAAATGAGACTATAGCTAAGTAGAGAGATAAAGAGCCCCAGCATCAAGAGGTTCTAAACCTGAAGCAGTCACGATTCAATCGTCCGATTGGAGGAGATAAGCCGGGAAGCTCGAACACTCCATACCGCTTCGATATCATGACCAACTGGCTTACATCCAAGCAAAGATAACTCTATACAAGTTATTATATCTTTCCAAAAGCACCAAAGAGGCATTCGCCATCACTCCTAAATAGCTAACCCAAATAGTTCAAGAAGCTTTAACCAAGCAGAAAAAAGAATTTAAAGCTGAGATGGAGTTGGCCATGCAACAAATAAGGGAGTTGTAGGCTCAAAGGCTTCAACTACCTGAGTCCAGTCATCGGGCTGAGTCTAGTCATCGTACTATACCTGTCACGGCCATCTGAAATGGAGCATACGATAGGAATCCAAGCATGGATGAAGTCATCAAGACTGAAATAGCCTTCAATAACACTAGGGATGGTTCAATTACACCCCCCTTATGATACCAAGGGTAGCCCGATTACTTCTCCTCAACACTGCTTAATGAGAGATGAAGGTGAGGACAAGAAGCAGAATGATGGAGAGTCAGTCACCACCTCCTCTAAGCACTTTCTCAAAAGAAAGAGGGCTGAGAGTAACCAACTAACAGTGCCTGTGGCTACTGTTGATCAAACATTACAACAGCAATCGCCACAACAGTCTCCTCAAACCCAGCGGTACCCTTTCAAAGATCATGAAGCTCCAGCCATACTCAAGTGCCTCCTGAACCACGCCAAAATCAAGCTGTTGCCTATTAAAAATCAGGAGGAAGCCAACAGGAGTTCAGACCCAAAATACTATGCGTACCATAGGAGGGTCCTTTATCCCACTAAGGCTTGCTTCGTTCTTAAAAATAGAATCCAAAACCTAGTTGAGGCCGGCGTCATAATCAGAGAACAAACCTAGTGAATATCGGTGACCACTCCAAAAAGTATATGAGTATAAACTGCTTCTTCCAAAACTCTAACAAGTATATGAGTATAAACTATTCCCCTTGTATCTGACGGGAAGTTCCTGGAGAATATTACATATAATATTCTTAAGGATAATCCAACATCAATAAAAGGGGTTGGAAATAAGATGCTAATCATAGGACTCAGTTTCGCCAGAGAGCTGGGGGTCGAATATCTCAAAGCTTTTGGTGGTTCCCAACTAATAGTCAACCAAATACATAGAGAGTATGAAGTAAGAAACCAGAGCCTGATTCTGTACCACAAGGCGGCCATCGAGATGTCACACTCTTTTTGAAGGATTTTTCATTGAGTACATCCAGCGTCTCCGAAATACATATGCAGATGCATTGGCAATATTAGCAGTATCTCTGGCACAGCCTCCCAAAACAAAATAATTGATCACTGTGAGAACTCACCAGCTCTTCATACCAGAGTGCGCCTTGGATGTTAAAGAAGCACACGCGACCAGAATTGAACTCGAACTCTGAGACTGGTGTTTCTCTATTATTGATTATGTCTTGCATGATATTTTACCAGAAGACATAAAAGAAAGAGACTCGGTCTAGGGAAGAGCATCGAGATTTTATTACAATACGGTAACTTAGAAACTGTATCGTCATGCATAGAATGGTTTGTTACTCCGATGTCTTTCAACCAAAGAGACGGGGGAGGCTCTTAAGGAAGCACATGACAGAATCTACGGTGCACACTAACTAATTTTCCCAAGCTCTACGATCGTCTCAGAAGAATAGGATATTATTGGCCAACCTTGATCAAGGATGCAGTCAATTACGCTCGACGGTGTCATACGTGCCAAATGCATGCAAACTACATGCACCAACCCTCGGAGCATTTGCACCATTCATCCACTTCAAGGCCATTTGAGATATGGGAAATGGACATCGTTGGTTCTATCTTCCTACCATCAGTTAAAGGCGAGCAATTCATTTTGGCAATCACTGGCTATTTCTTAAAGTGGGCCGAAGCCATTCCGCTCAGAGAAGTAAAGATGAGCAACGTCATCGCGTTCATCAAACACCGTATTATTTATCGATATAGTGTATCGAGGCAAATAGTGCATGACAATGGCCCTCAGTTTGTCAGTAATGCCTTCATCAAATTCTACGAGAAGTTTAGTATTGAAGATGTTTCATCAACGGCATATAATCCCACTGCAAACGGATTGACTGAGGATTTTAACAAAACAATCATAAAGATTTTGTAAAAGATTGTGAGAACTAACAAGCGAGACTGGGATGACAAACTTGGCAAAGCTCTCTGGGCATATTGCACGACAGTCTGCACACCTATGGGCGCAACCCCGTATTCCCTAGTATACGGATGTGAAGCCGTCCTTCCATTAGAGATTCAGATTCCCTCCCTATGTATTGCTCTTGCAACGGGGATGACGACTGAGGAACAATAGCAGAAACGTCTTGAAGAACTTGAGATGTTAGTGGAAAAGCGCTTAGAAGACTAAAAGAAAATTTAATTCTATTAAGCCAGAATCTCTAGGGCTTTCGATAAGAAAGTCTGACAGTGGAGCTTTAATGAAGGAGACTTGGTCCTTGTCGTTGGATGACCGATGATTCTCAATTCTAAGAATAAGGGAAAATTCCAACCCAAATAGGAAGGACCATTCATGGTAGCAACAATTTACTCGAACGACGCATATCGTTTGGTCACCCAAAATGGTGACAAACTTATGATGCCAATAAATAGGAAAATCCAAAAGAAGTACTATCCCTAGTACGTTCGGGACAACCTATTTAGTGGAAAGTTCCTGGAGAATGCTACACAGGATATTCTTAAGGATAACCTAAAACCAATAGATTCTTAATCATGATACCAAAAATGATCAAGAATGTAACGCCCCGCTCCGGAATCTCGGAGTCGATACGCTATTAGATCTGATGGACTGGCCTCACAAACCACCATATGTCTTTTCAGCACGTTTTGTCCCCACTCATGTGCTCCCTGAAAAACTTCCCAGGGGGTCACCCATCCTAGAATTTCTCCAGGCCAAGCACGCTTAACTTTGAAGTTTCTAAGAGTTGGGTTCCCAAAAAGAAGATGCATCTTGGTGGTATGAGTATTCCAATCAAATCTATCAATACTAATCACATCACTCTCTCAAGGGTTGGGGTATTACAAACTCCCCCACTTAAACGCACAACGTCCTCGTTGTGCCAAATCATATCATCCAAGACCGTACCATCCGTGTGAGATTCTAGAGGTGGCTCCTACGGCCTCAAGAGGTGGCTCCCGCCCTCTCGACGTAGCACTTTGCGCCGCATAGCACTTAGCTCTCACAATTCCGGTTGGCTTGGCTCTGATACCATCTGTAATGCCCCGTCCCGGAATCCCGGAGTCGGTACGCTATTAGATCTGATGGACTGGCCTCACAAACCACCACATGTCTTTTCAGCACGTTTTGTCCTCACTCACGTGCTCCCTAGAAAACTTCCCAGGGGGTCACCCATCCTAGAATTTCTCCAGGCCAAGCACGCTTAACTTTGGAGTTTCTAAGAGTTGGGTTCTCGAAAAGAAGATGCATCTTGGTGGTATGAGTATTCCAATCAAATCTATCAATACTAATCACATCACTCTCTCAAGGGTTGGGGTATTACAAAGAACCTCTCACTATGTTTATTTAATTATTTCTAAGATGATTAAAACCCTTCCACTGTGTTTTGGAACATTCTTCTGTCGAGATGAGGTTTGAGGGCCCCATTCATTCAATCTTTCCTCGCGAAACTCCCACAATGCAGTTACGGGGTACTTAATAAATCATGGTCCTCCACCACAAAATCCCTCACTAATCAAATCAATTGATAGTGGGTCCACAAAATTCTTTTGGTTGAGTCCATCCAATTCCCACTGTGTTTGTGTACATAACACTCCCACTGTTAAAAGTCCTGACACAACACTTGAAATCTTGATTTGATGATCTATGGTGAAATCGAACCCCCTTCTTGTCAAGATCTTGTCACTTGGCACCAAAACCCCCGCTGAGTGATCTGTACAAGTCAACATTCTTACTGTTATTTGTATCTTCACTCCCACTGTTTCTTGGTCAAACCTTTCTATAGTTAGGACTAGAGCCAAAGTCTCCTCTTGATTCTTTCAATGAACGAGAGACCCACTTTGAAAGCAAGATTTCCCTTTCGATAAAAAAAAGGCTTCCGTCCAATTTGAACAATCAAACCTATAAAAGTTAGGGTCATTTCAATTCTCCACTTAGTCAGACCATTCTATGGTTTCTATCAAAGTTGGAATTCCATCTCGATAAATAGGAAATTTGTTTCCTAATCGGGTAACCAATCCTTAAAAGTTAGGGTTATCTAGATCTCTTTGATTCTTGGAGTGGAGATCTCACTTTTAGTTTCACCTTTCAAGAGTCTCGAAGTAGAGATCCCACTCTGAGTTTCTTTCGTAGGAGATAGAATATAAAATTCTTTCTCTCGAGTATCATCTTGATAAACAAGAAATCTGTCTTCAGATCGGGTAACCAATCCTATAAAAGTTAGGGTTATCCAAATCATTTTGATTCTTAGAGCGGAAATTCTGCTATAAGTTTCTTTGCAGGAGAAAGAATATCAAATTCTTCCTTTCTAGTACTAGGTTCGTCTTTACCCCAAAAGAAGACCTAGAGATAGAATATAAAATTCTTCCTTCTAGCATTAGGTTTGTCTTTGCCCCAAGAGAAGACACGATCTTTCCACACAATCGAAATCCATGCCTCACACGCATGTGGAATTTTATCCTGAATCCTAAGTAGGGATAAGTCAACGCCTAACACGCGTTACCGGTTAATCTTTCACCGTGAAAAGACACCAGGATTCATGCTTGGGAGAATTTATCTCGACCCCTAAATAGAGAAAGTCTGCATCTAACACATGCTGCCAGGTAGCAAATTCCTGTAAAATAGAGAAATCCCACATATTCGACATCATCCCAGGCCATTATTAATAATGCCAAAATCCATGCTTCAAACGCATGAGGGATTTTATCTCGACCCCTAATCAGAGATAAGCCTACGCCTAACACGCATTACTGGTTAATCTTTCACTGTGAAAAGACACTAGAATCCACGTTTGGGAGATATTATCTCAATCTCTAATTAGAAATAAGCTTACGCCTAACACGCATTGCTAGGTGGTCCATTCCCGAGAAAGCGACAAAGTCTTATGTATTCAAAATCATAGCACCCAGTCTAAGAGAGTTTATTCTCTTAGTGCAACATTATATAAGAAATGGATTTTAATAATTCACATGCTAGTCCGGTTCAAATGGTAAATAGTAAAGGCATACCAAATCTGTTGATGACTGAGGGTTTGCCAAAAATCCTACGAACACCCTGCAAGGGAGGATTAAGTCTATGTATTTAAAATCATAGCGCTAAGTCTAAAAGAATTCATTCTTTTAGCACAACATTTCATGTGAAATGAATTTCATCAATTCACATGCTAGCCTGATTCAAATAGTAATCAGTAAAGACACATCAAATCCGTTGATAGCTGAGGATTTGCTAAAAATCCTATAAATATTGTGATCATTTGTCCTAGATCGGATAAAAATCATAATAAGAAGGAGAATGCGCTAAGTAAAAGATTTTGTTTCATTAATAAAGTCAAGTTAAATAAAGATATAAAAATATAAGCTTGCAGTCCGAATACAATCTGCGATTGAGAATCTGAAGCTCCAATGTAGAGAGATCATCTGCATAACTCTGCTCGAGTTTAGCCTATAGCTCAGCCCGGATGGAATCTTCGGATGTATTTAGTATCTTTGTGGCTTCACTTCACAACTTAGTTTGATTCACAACTTTTTAGCATCTGCTAATTCATCTTCAAGAACGGCACGGGATTCTTTGGCGTACTTCAGAGCCTTTTCAAGATCGGCTATCTTCTCATCAGCCAAGGTTAAAGAGCTAAGTAATTCAGCCCTAGCCTTGTCCTTCCTCGAGAGATTAGCCTTCATCTGCATAACAAAGCCCTCTTGTGCTTGAAGATCGTCTTCGATGGATGCTCTGGTGTCATGCTACTGCTTCAGCTTGGACTCCAACCAAGTAGTAACAAACAAGGAAACACCACCAGTCGTCTGCTCCACTAACTCTTGAGATTCACGCTCTAATACAGTGAGATCTGCGGTGAGGGAATCAGCTAGCTCTAAGTACCCCTCCTCTCTAATCATCGTCATATGATGGCCAAGAGATCATCTAAAGTGATCAAAATAGTATCCATGAGGGAACGATCCTCTTCACCATTTTGCCTATGAAGGTGAGGAAACTCTCAAGATTTATACGAAATATGTCCTTGTCTGGATCAGTATTAGATAGTAAGACCATGATGCACTTGTATGGAGATGGTAGAAGCCCTGCAAGTAATTGTGTAGAAGAATAAGAAATTCTAGAATATTGCATAGGAAACTCAGAGCAAGTTACGAATTTACCAGTGCCAGCACAAGTCCCTTCATATTGGTGTTCTGAACTCGGCTCTGCTAACCTAATCTCGGGAACTCCCGAAATGATGGTAAGCATAACTATCATCGGTATATCGACTCCTCCAGGTGATCTCATGATGTCTGTGTCCATCAGATCAGAAGGAACAGTAGCCTAAAGCAGAGAACTAGGCGGCTGAGCCTTAGTCGTGTCTCCCTCTAATGACGAAGGGACAGAACCCTCAGGCAGGTCAAGAGTGCTAATCATAGCTGTATCAGCCCCAGTGCCTGGTCCTAACATTAAAACTCCTTGTGGTTAAATAAAATATTGACATATAAAAAAAAGGTGATCTTTGAAGTAGATGCATACCTGCAGATGAACCACCCTCAATGGATGGTCCTGCAGCCTCTCGAGTGACCAACTCGGCCAACATCACGGCAAGCAGCATGTTATCAGATCCTGAGAAGCTAGACGCTAAGATGAATATGTGCCCTTTGAATCCTCCAGGGTCCATAGCATGAGATGCTTCCTCCTCAACTGGCCCCCCCACGGTGGCTTATACATAAGAGCCTAAGTGTTGAGTAAAGAGAAAGAAGCTAGAGTTCATTATAGTGGAAATCAGATTCACCTCTGGTAGTTCAGAAGATTATGTTACCCCGACGTTCGTGCCCGCATCCTTCAATTTGTCTAAAAGAGAATGAAGCGCGAAAACGATTAAAGGGGGAACAAATTCTCAATCGCCTAACTCCCTTAATTGCCACTTGAATGGTGTACTAATGGTGTTAGATATACCTGGACTTAGAATCCTCGGCTCAACATTGATACCCTAGCCAACTCTTTTGCCAACCTCGGTAGGCACGAGCTCATCATTGATAGCATCACACATCTGCTGCACAAAGCTGAAAGTGCTCTGATACCAATTGAAAGTACCCTAATGCCGCTAGGAAGGAACCCTAGAGGGGGGGGGGGGTGAAAAGGGTTTATGCTAATCTAATCCAATTTATGCCAAATTAAAAACTAATTAACAAATATCCTAGCAAGTATGATATATGACAAGATATATATGCAAGGATATACAACTAATACAAGGGTGAAACAAACAAAATAAGATAGTGGGAATATAAACAATGTGCAATTGACAAAGGCAATATAAATATGAAAATAAGTGCGTCAATGCAAACACAAACAAAATGATATGTTCACGAGGTTCGGTCCGCCTGACCTACGTCCCCGCTCCTCACCTCGAGGAGATGTCCACTATCACACCCGGTTTGAAAGCCGGAACTTCTCTACACACTCGGTTTTCTAGCTAACCGAAAACTCTTCAACACACACAATGTAACTACACTAACTACCAACTCAAGTGTTGGTCTCTAGCCCGTGTCTCCCTCAAGTGTTAGGAATTATAACCTCTCTCTAGGCATTATCACCTACCCCACTTCTCTTGGGACGACCCCGTCTCTCACCACACACTCCTCTTGGTGTACTAGTGTAATACAAAATGTTCCTCACAATTAAGCTCACAATACAACAAATTTGTTCTCTACAATAGATGAGAACTCAATGTAGGCTCACTCTCTAAGTCACACAATCCCACAACCCAAATTATACTAAGTATGAAAATACAATAAGCTCAATGGTTGTTTGTGTACAAAGAGATAAATAAAATCAACTAAACTCAATATAAACCCTAGCTTAATAAAATGATAATCAATCAATAAAATGTAAAACTAGATTGAGTTTAGAAAACTTCTCCAATAAATGACAAGAGTGAGAAGGAGATGATTTGAAGCTCAAACACCAAAGGATGATCTCTTCTTGCTCTTGTGAAATTTGCTCCACAAACCAAACTCTTGTAAATGCTTAAAAGCTTTTTAAACAAACACCAAACCCTTAAACAAAACTTGTAAACCTCTTAAAAACTTTTCTCTTGTAGGTTGGGAGAGGTAAATGCAATGGGGTATTTATAACAACCCAAGACATCAGCCAAAACCCCAAGGAAATGACCAAAAACCCACACAAAAACAGAATCTGAAAATAGCCGTTACTGTTCAACGGTCGGATTTATAAGTCGACTTGCATTCGACTTGGTATAAGTCGACTTGCATTCGACTTGCTATAAGTCGACTTGAAAATTCACATGAGTCGACTTGCCAGATGAAAATAACACACAAAACACAGCACATAAGTCGACTTGTAAAATGGTATAAGTCGACTTAGTCTAAGTCGACTTGACAGTTCGGATAAGTCGACTTGGCAGAGAGTTTTTGCACATTCCAGAGCATTTCATAAGTCGACTTGTCAACTCTGATAAGTCGACTTATAAACGTGCACAGGCACTGTACAAGCTGAAAATCTGATTTTTAAAGTTCCTTTAAAAATAACAAATAAATTCCAAAAATTATGAAACTTTAGGAAATGTTTATAAACATGATAATAAACATGTTACGAAAAGAATTTTTATAATCGCATTCCCCAATAGTAAAAACTCATGTATTTTGCAAGTATGTCCAAAACATGAAAAGTTGATATACATGAAATTTAATGTTTTGACATAAACACAACTTTAAAAACATTTTCAAACGTTCTTATAGACTTAATAAAGGATATAAAATATTGTTATGAAGTCTATAAACTAGAAACACAATATTTTCACAAATATGATAGAATATGAAACATATGAACATATATATGAATATATATTCGTTTCATATCTACAAAATCAAACCAAAACATATATGTATATATATAAACTATATATACACACAAAAACCAAAACGTGTTTGTGTGTATATAATTGAGCTTAAAGTACTAACACACATAATATAAAACCTAAAACTAAATTACCCAAGTAATCTTGATCTTCATTGTAGCTCAACTTGGTACACATGCGGATGAAGCGAGATCTTGGATCTTTAACTTGAATGCAATGCTTCACTCCACAATTCTGCCAACCTCCATTTGATATGATCGTTATGACGCAATCCATCCATCTTCCAACTCATTGTTTATCTAGAATACCTAATAAGAAACACAAACACTAGACAAACAATATTAGGAATTGTTTGTAATCATCAAAACAAGCTTAGAAGATGTAGGCTCATAACATGAGACCTAACAAAAGCTTGGGCCCTCGAAATGGTTGAAGTTGTAGAAGATGAATTCGTATGGAAATTCACCTTCTTCAAGACCCCCTGAAACACGAGACATGATTAAGTTTGAAGAATCCATAAGAGAACCAATTAGAGGCAACATGGTAGTGGGGTATTACCTCATCTGCTAATGGGTACGTGGCCAAGTAACTTTGCCTGGCGAGCATGCGAATTGACATACAACTTACTCACCATCTTCTTCCGCTTAGCGATGCGAGCCTCCATGTGGGTACTAGGTCTCTTGTGTTTAGATTTGTCATGAACCTCAACTCGTGTGGCAGACTCAGCGGTAGACCATAATCTCGCGTGACGGAGGATAAGAGGCTCGTCTTCTTCGACCATCACACCTGGGGTAACAAGAGTCATCTTGTTAGGATAAGCAAACAAAACCTCTCGCCTTGGCTTTGATGGAGCCAGTGGAGGTTTAGGCAAAATAAAGCACTAAGCCTGATGAGCAAATGCCAGAATTAGTAATTCTGAGAAGAAAGAGTCTGATAGACCTATCTCAACTTCTTCCTCATCACCTCTAAGTCCGATATCCATATCTCGAAGGTCTTCTTTGGAAGTCTCCTCATCGTCATCGGTAGGAAGGAGCTCCTCCTCATCCTCTACCCTATCTCTACCTGTGCGGGAAGGTTTGACAGGCTTCTTCACCTGCTTCTTCAAAAGCTCAGCATCACGAGCAGCCTTAACAGTAGCTCGAACTAAATATTCGGCTTCTAACTCGGCAATGTCTTTCACATTCATGAGCTCATTCGTAGAAATAAGCCACTTGATGCTAAGGAAAGTAAGTTGTGGCTTGTTCTTGGATGTAGGCAGAGTGAAGGTGGTGCCCGTGCAACCTGTCATAGTCTAAAGCCATGCTCGAATACTGTCTATAAGACCTCCCTCGGTCCTCAAACTACGGTTGGGATTCCTAACATATAGTTGTTCGTAACTGAACTGACGAACAAACTGACAGGGCAAATAAGGCTCTATATGGCAATGACCCTTCACCCGAAAGATGAGATATCTGAGGCAAATGTTCACCAACCAATGGAAACGACCCATATCAAGAGATGTTCGACCAGTCCCTGGCTTCTCTTCATCAATTAATACATCGACATAGCCACCCGAGAAACGAGGAAACATTTGGAGAACTCCCAACACTTGTGGATCTGAAGCTCTTGTCTCGTCTCGGTGAAGGTCTTTGAAAACTATGTTGAATATCATATCTCCATGATAATATTTTAATGATAACAATTTAAACAGTGTGTGCACTAACATTTATATGCAGATTTCAATATCAGAATATGAACAAGTGCAAGATGTTTTCAAGGCATTATGAAGTGAAGAAAATGAAGAACAGATGAGATAATGTATTTTACATTTTCTTTACTTAGAATTATTGTACAAGCCTTGATCACACACACGCACACACACACAATATTAGAACACACTAACACAGGCTTAGTGTGTTGGTTAACTATAGAAATCCCCTATGTTAACCATTAGAATAATAGTTAAAACTTGTTTATAAAAACATTTTAGTTTATAATTTTTACTCTTAGTAGTCGACTAATTAGAATAGTAGTCGACTACTCGTGTATAAAACTTAAATATATGTTTCTGTCATTTTACAGTATAGTCGACTACAATGGATTATAGTCGACTACTCAGGTGTTTTACAAAAACATAAGTTTCTGTCTTTTTACAGTATAGTCGACTAATCAACATTATAGTCGACTACTGAACGCAAATTTTATTTTATCAGTTTTTATCAAAATACAGTGTAGTCGACTAATGAGCATTGTAGTCGACTACTGAGAAATTTTCTGAATACACAGAGTCTGTTTGAACTCAGTGTAGTCGACTAATGTGTATTGTAGTCGACTACAGATATAGTTTTTCCAGTATTCAAAGTTTGAATTTATGACTGTTTATAGCCGTTTTTAAACGTTTTCAAAGTTCAAAAAATTATCTTTTCAAGGGTTATAAATAGGTTATTTGTTTAGAAAAAATGCAGAGACTTACATACCCATAAGATTTGATCTTTGTGCATTTTTTCAAGTGAAAAATATTCAGATTTTGAGAAAAAGAAAAGTTTCTAAAATTACCTTTGAACATCATTCAAATACTTATTGTTTAGGCAATTTACAGAGGTTAAAAGAATCCTAATCCACTACTGCACTTCACTACACATTCAAGGCTTATAGGATCAATTGTGTTCTTGCTTCAAAAAGGATTTCTCTCGGGTTTGAGAGGGTTAATCTCTTGGTTTAGAGATTGGTGTGCAAATTGGTAAGGCGTTTGTCAATTGGTGTTGCAATTTGCAGGGACTTGCAAATTGGTCAGGTTTGCGTTTGGTTTTATAAGTTTATTCAAAATCAAAGTGGAAAGTCTCAAACGGAATTTGCTTGGGGACTGGATGTACACCAGTTTGGTGGAACCAGTATAAATCCTTGTGTTTGTGATTGTGAATTTCTGAGATTGCCATTTTTCTTTGCAATTTATAATATACTTTGCATAAATTTTAAAAGACCACTATTCACCCCCCTCTAGTGTTCAAGTGTATCTATTTCAGATCCTACATTTGGTATCAGAGCGAGGTGAAAGATGGCATCGACAAATACTTCACAATTCAAAGAAGGTCATTCAACAAATCGTCCACTAATGTTTGATGGATTGAACTACAACTATTGGAAGTGTCGAATGAAGATTTACCTTCAATCAATTGGCTACGAACTTTAGAACGTCGTGGAAACAAAATATGAGAAGCCAACAACTCCTTTTGCAGAGTGGACTACTTCTCAAAGAAATAATGCAAATTTAGATTCAAAAGCAATGAATGCATTATTTTGTGCACTTGACAAGAATGAGT
This sequence comes from Asparagus kiusianus, assembly GCA_022839385.1. Lineage (NCBI taxonomy): Eukaryota > Viridiplantae > Streptophyta > Magnoliopsida > Asparagales > Asparagaceae > Asparagus > Asparagus kiusianus. Next base: position 313,366 of record BQKN01064330.1, read on the forward strand.
TCAATAGGGTGTCAACGGCCACATCTGCTACGATATTTGGCATACACTTGAGATAACTCATGAAGGTACAAATAAAGTTAAAGAATCTAAAATTTTTGTTCTTGTGCACAGATTTGAATTGTTCAAGATGAAGGAAAATGAGACTATTGGAGAAATGTTCACAAGATTCACCGACATCACAAATTCTCTCATTGGTCTTGGAAAAAAATATACATAAGTGAAGATGATAAGAAAGATACTTCGATCACTTACTCCACAATGGGAAAAGAAAGTTACCACTATTGAAGAAGCCAATGAGTTATCAACTCTTACGGTTAAAAATCTTATTGGTAATCTTATGGCATATAAAGTTCAAATTGAAGATAGAAAGAATGATGAAGAAATAAAGAACAAGAAAGTTCTTGCATTCAATACTATTTCCGATAAAGAAGATTCAGATGATGATGATGAAGAAATGGGCATGTTTGCACGAAAATTTCGAAAATTTATAAAACAAGGTAATTTTAAATCTAAGAGTTCAATTTCAAATAATCCTCTTTGTTTTAAATGTAATAAACCATGTCATATGAAGAAAGATTGTCCAATGTTGAAGAATAAGCAAAAACCAAGTTATTTCAACAACTTTAACAATATTCAAAATAACAAGAAAAGGAAAGTAATGGCAGTCACTTGGGATGATAGTGATGAGTCATCTTCAGATGAAGAAATTGAAGAAAAGGAAAGTGCTCACATGTGTTTCATGGCACAAGATGAAGTAAGTAACAATGAAGAACTTTTAGATGCTTTCAATGAATTATATGAAACTTTTGTGAGATTAAAGACATCACATAATTTTCTTAAAGGTGAAAATAAAAGATTACTTGAAGAAATTTCTGATTTAAATTCCTCTACTTTTTCTAATTCTCAAATAATTGAATTGAAAGAAGAAAATTTTTCTTTACTTAAAGAAAATGAATGTTTATCTAATGAGAATAATTATTTAAAATCATAATGTAATAATTTAAATATTCATATTAATAGTTTAGATAAAGATATTTCTTCTTTTAAATCAAGATATGAAGATATATGTTTAAATGTAAGCAAATTTAATAAAGGTTAAAGAAAATCTCAATAACATTCTTTCTTTTCAAAGAGAATCACAAAAGACAAAAGGATTAGGTTTTTAAATTAATAAAAATAAATCAAAGAAAATAATTTTTGTAAAATCTTTTTGTGATTTGTATGAATATAGAAATGAAAATTTGTGTAAAAAGAAATCAAAATTCTTTTCAATTTGGGTTCCAAAAGAATTATCTTCTTCACATAAGAATTTTTATATTTTTGATTTTATTAAAAATATTTGTTTATCATCCAACTATTTAGGCAAATCAAACTCATCATGGGTTTGGTTTCCTAAAGGCTAATTTAAAGGACCCAACATAGTATGGGTACCAAAATATAAATGTTTATTATTTCAGGTACCCAAGAAAGATAGGTGGATTTTGGATAGTGGTTGCTCCAAACATATGACTGGAAACATACAATTGTTGTCATCTTTTCAAAACAAGGATGGTGGTACCGTTACTTTTGGAGATAACAACAAAGGAAAAGTCATCGGTATTGGATCTGTCGGTAATCCAAACAAACCTATCATTGATAATGTTTTATTAGTTGATGGTCTTAAACATAATTTACTTAGTATTAGTCAACTTTATGATAAAGGTTTTAAAATTATTTTTGAAAAAGAATCATGTTTAATTTATGATATTGATTTAATAACTATTATTTTTAAAGGTCATAGAAAGAATAACATATATGTTTTATCTATGAAAAATATTTCAAATGAACATTGTCTTATTGCATCATCTAATGATTCTATTTTATGGCATAAATATTTTGGACATGTTAACTTTAAACACATGTCTAAGATTTCTAAAAATGATTCAGTAAATGGTTTACCTAAGATGTCTTTTAAAAATAATTTTTGTGATGCATGTCAACAAGGAAAAATGCATAAATCTTCTTTTAAATCTAAAAATGTAATATCTACAAATAGACCATTAGAATTAATTCGCATAGATCTTTTTGGTCCATATAGAGTAGCATCTTTAAATGGAAGTAGATATGCATTTGTTCTTGTTGATGATTATTCTAGATTTACGTGGGTAATTTTTTTTAAACATAAAAATGATGCTTTTAATGAATTTTCTATATTTTGCAAAAGAATTCAAAATCAAAAATCTACTTCTATTATCTCTATACGTAGTGATCATGGAGGTGAATTTGAAAATGAATTATTTGTAATTTTTGCGACAAACATGGTATATCACATACTTATTCTTTTCCTCGTGCTGCTCCACAAAATGGAGTTGTAGAAAGGAAAAACAGAACTTTACAAGAATGTGCTAGAACTATATTATGTGATAGTAATTTACCAAAATATTTTTGGGCAGAAGCTGTATCAACAGCTTGTTATGTATTAAATAGAGTTTTATTAAGACCTATTTTAAAGAAAACCTCTTATGAATTATTTTATAAAAAATTTCCTAAAGTATCTTACTTTAAAGTTTTTGGTTGTAAATGTTTTATCTTAAACACAAAGGATAACTTAGATAAATTTGATTCTAAATCCGATGAAGGAATTTTTGTTGGATATTCTAATCATAGTAAAGCATATAGAATATATAACAAAAGAATACTAGTTATTGAAGAATCTTTACATGTTTCTTTTGATGAAATTTTTTCAAAATCACCTATTATATTAAATAATGATGATGATATAGTTGATACTATTCATGATACTCCTATGATAGATATTACAAAAGATGATAATTTACAAAATGATTTACCTAAAGATTTTGTATAAGTTAAAAATTATCCACATGATTTAGTTATTGGAAATATTTCTGACAAAGTAACTACTAGATCTCATTTTAATTTGATTGCTCATAATGCTTTTATTTCAACTATTGAACCTAAAAATATAAAAGAAGCACTTCTTGATGATTCATGGATAATTGCTATGCAAGATGAACTTAATCAATTTTCTAGAAATAATGTTTGGGATCTTATACCTAGACCTCAAAATAAATCCATTATTGGAACAAAATGGATTTTTAGAAACAAATTAGATAAATTTGGTCAAGTTGTTAGAAACATAGCTAGATTAGTTTCTCAAGGTTATAATTAAGAAGAAGGAATTGATTATGATGAAACTTATGCACCTGTTGCTCGATTAGAATCAATTAGAATTTTACTCGCATTTGCATGATTTATGAATTTTAAATTGTTTCAAATGGATGTTAAAAGTGCTTTTCTAAATAGTTTTATAAAAGAAGAAGTTTTTGTAGAACAACCTCCAGGTTTTGAACATGAAACTTTTCCAAATCATGTTTTTAAACTTAAGAAAGCTTTATATGGTCTTAAACAAGCACCTCGTGCTTGGTATGATAGATTAAAGAAGTTTCTTTTAACTTCAGGTTTTGAAATTAGAAAAGTTGATTCAACATTATTTATTAAGAAAATAAATAAAGATATTTTACTAATTCAAATTTATGTAGATGATATTATTTTTGGTTCTACTAACAACAATCTTTGTCAAGAATTTGCTAAGACTATGCTAGATGAATTTGAAATGAGTCACATGGGTGAACTAAATTTCTTCCTTGGACTACAAATTAAACAATTGAAAGAAGGAATATTCATCAATCAAAGCAAGTATGCACAAGATTTACTCAAACGTTTCGGATTGGAAAATTCAACATACAAACCAACACCAATGAGCACCACTACATCTCTTGACAAAGATGAAAATAATATGAATGTTGATCAAAAGCTCTATCGAGGTATGATTGGATCACTTCTTTACATTACTGCAAGTAGACCTGATATTATATTTAGTGTATGTTTATGTGCTAGATTTTAATCTAATCCTAAAGAATCACATCTTAAAGCAGTAAAAAGAATTTTTAGATATATTAAAGATACTACAAATTATGGTTTATTTTATCCAAAACATAGTTCATTTGATTTAATATCATATAGTGATGTTGGTTTTGCCGGATGTAAATCTGATAGAAAAAGTACAAGTGGAACATGTCATTTCTTAGGACATTCACTTGTATCTTGGTTTAGTAAAAAACAAAATTCAGTATCATTATCAACAACTGAAGCTGAATATATTGCTGTAAGTCTTGCATGTGCTCAAATATTATGGATGAAACAAACATTATCTGATTATGGTATAAATTGTCCCATATCATCCATTATGTGTGACAATTCTAGTGCAATTAATTTATCTAAAAATCCTATTCAACATTCACGTACAAAACACATTGATATTAGACATTATTTTTTACGTGATCATATGCTTAAAGGTAACATTTCATTAGAATTTATACCTACAGATAAACAAATAGCAGATATATTAACAAAACCCTTAAAAGAAGAAATTTATGTTAAATTAAGAAGGGAATTAGGTATATGTTCAATTGAAGATTTAAATTAATTTTTTAAAAACAAACACATATACATTTATACCCTAAATAGTTGACTAATTTGACTTATAGTCGACTACATGCACAAGTCTTACAAATAATTTTTTTCTGAAAATTACAGTGTAGTCGACTACTTGCTTCTATAGTCGACTACTCTATGTTAAAATCTTAAAATCAACTTTCTGTTGTTTACAGTGTAGTCGACTACTCTGAGTTAAAAACTAAAAATCATCTTTCTGTCGATTATAGTGTAGTCGACTACTTTTACTTTTAGTTGACTACTGATTCTAAACTTTCAGTTTTACAGTTTTAAAAGCTTATTAGATTTTTATTTAAATGTAAACCCAAAACCCAATACCCTATACCCAATACCCGTTTCAGTTAAGTAAAACTCATCTCAACCATAGATTTTCAACTCTATCAATCCTAACCACACATTTAAGATCAAATCTTAACCCTACATTCAATTAACTATCAAATCTAAACCATACATTATATTTTCTTTTTAAAAGATAAAGTAAAAATTCAAAAACTACCCACTAACTCTACTAAAAACCGAGCCCTCATCTTCCTCTGTTCAGAACCCACGAATCCAGGTTAGGGTATTTTCATTTTCTTAAAATTTTCATCAAGTTCTTCAATTTTCCTTCAAATCTATCAAGCAGTCAAGAACAGTAGTCGACTACTCCAAGTTCTAGTCGACTAGTCTAGGGTTTCAACAGTTTAGGGTATATTTCTAAACTTGATCTTTGAATATTTGGTTATTTATCTATCTAATCATGTCTAGATCTAAGAGAGCTAAGCAAACCCATACTTCAGTCAACGATGAAATCATCATCTATTTAAAAAGTCCTGATTTATTAGAAGAATTTAACAAAATATCAACTTTTGAAGTTCTTCCAGGACGATTTGTGAAATTTGATGTTTTTATACCCTGGAACTTTGGTTCATATTTTAAAAATGTGGGATTGCTTGAATTATTCTCTACTAAAAATAGAAAATCCACATATCCATTTCTTGTGTAATTGTTCTATACTAATATAGAACGTGTGGGAACTATTGGTGGTTCAGAAAAACTGAATACTCTTGTTAAAGGAATAGAGATTGACTTAACTACTAAGTCAATTGGTAAAATCTTCAATATTCCTTATCAAGGAGTTTCTCTTAGGTCTGTTAGGATGAATGATTCAGATCTGTTATCTAATCATATATTTCTTCATGAATATGGCAAACTTTTAAATAACTCAAACAAACTTCGTCCAATTCCTAGGTTCATTGCACGAATCCTAGCCTATAACTTGTTTCAAAAAACTGGGAGTTTTCATTTCATTTCCCTAGATTTAGCAAAAGCTCTATATGCTATAATGGGAAATATTCAAGTTAATTGGGTTGAAGTTTACTTTGATAATCTTCTGACAATTCCAAGAGGATTTCTTCCCTATGGTGCCAACAAAAATCGTTGACAAATTTTATGTGGATCTCTAATTTGAAAATTCTGTTGTCCGTTCCATTGAATTTTTTGATTCCAATGTCCTAACTATGATGAAGTTGACAAATTTTGAAATTCAAGAACAAAATCCTCAAAATGAACCTCATCAAGAAGAAATTCCACAAGAATTTTCACAATCTTCAACTCAAGCAGGAGCTTCTTCTAGTCAACCACCAACATTTCCTACAGAACCCTCATGCTTTTCAGACATACAATACAACACTTTAAGTGCACGTATTCTTGAACTTGAAACTGGTCAAAGAGCTCTATATTCCCAGAACTCATATATCATTAGTAATCAAGAAGAGTTAATCAAGAAGTTTGAAGACTTGGACAAAGCTTAATGCATATTTTCAAGGATAGCAACCTCCTCCAGCACCTTAGGATGTTTTATGTTAAGTTTCAAAACAATTATGGTATTTTGTTTTAGTATCAAAATCTAAGTAGTTGTGAGAAATCAGAACTTATGTAATAAGTTATTTATGTTGCTACTATGTCAAGTATGTTGATTGTGTGTTTTTATTATCTATGATGATGTTTGGTTAGTTAATACATGTGCTACATATTTTAAACAGATCATGGTGATGAACATTGTGGAACTTTTGGTCTTTATGGCAAGTTTTTGCCTACCTATTTGGATGGGTGAAGTTATGGACTATGTTCATAACCTTGATGATTTGTTTGAAGTTTTAGCTCATGTTGAAGAAATAATGTCATGTTTAGCATAGATGTTTTTCTTCTTTTTGTTGATAACAAAGGGGGAGAAATAGTATTGTTATGTATTATTATAGACTCATATTTGCATATATGCAGGGGGAGTAAGTATGGTTATTTCATTATGTTTTAATCTGATTATAAAATATATACTTATGTATAAATTATTTGTTATCATCAAAAAGGGGGAGAATGTTGAATATCATATCTCCATGATAGTATTTTGATGATAACAATTTATACAGTGTGTGCACTAACTTTTATATACAGATTTCAATATCAGAATATGAACAAGTGCAAGATGTTTTCAAGGCATTATGAAGTGAAGAAAATAAAGAACAGATGAGATAATGTATTTTATATTTTCTTTACTTAGAATTATTGTACAAGCCTTGATCACACACACGCACACACACACAATATTAGAACACACTAACACATGCTTAGTGTGTTGGTTAACTATAGAAATCCCCTATGTTAACCATTAGAATTATAGTTAAAACTTGTTTATAAAAACACTTTAGTTTATAATTTTTACTCTTAGTAGTCGACTAATTAGAATAGTAGTCGACTACTCGTGTATAAAACTTAAATATATGTTTCTGTCATTTTACAGTATAGTCGACTACAATGGATTATAGTCGACTACTCAGGTGTTTTACAAAAACATAAGTTTCTATCTTTTTACAGTATAGTCGACTAATCAATATTATAGTCAACTACTGAACGCAAATTTCATTTTATCAGTTTCTGTCAAAATACAGTGTAGTCGACTAATGAGCATTGTAGTCGACTACTGAGAAATTTTCTGAATACACAGAGTCTGTTTGAACTCAGTGTAGTCGACTAATGTGTATTGTAGTCGACTACAGATATAGTTTTTCCAGTATTCAAAGTTTGAATTTATGACTGTTCATAGCCGTTTTTAAACGTTTTTAAAGTTCAAAAAATTATCTTTTCAAGGGCTATAAATAGGTTATTTGTTCAGAAAAAATGCAGAGACTTACATACCCATAAGCTTTGATCTTTGTGCATTATTTTCAAGTAAAAAATATTCAGATTTTGATAAAAAGAAAAGTTTCTAAAATTACCTTTGAACATCATTCAAATACTTATTGTTTAGGTAATTTACAGAGGTTAAAAGAATCCTAATCCACTGCTGCACTTCACTACACATTCAAGGCTTATAGGATCAATTGTGTTCTTGCTTCAAAAAGGATTTCTCTCGGGTTTGAGAGGGTTAATCTCTTGGTTTAGAGATTGGTGTGCAAATTGGTAAGGCGTTTGTCAATTGGTGTTGCAATTTGCAGGAACTTGCAAATTGGTTAGGTTTGCGTTTGATTTTATAAGTTTATTCAAAATCAAAGTGGAAAGTCTCAAGCGGAATTTGCTTGGGGACTGGATGTACACCAGTTTGGTGGAACCAGTATAAATCCTTGTGTTTGTGATTGTGAATTTCTGAGATTGCCATTTTTCTTTGTAATTTATAATATACTTTGCATAAATTTTAAAAGAACACTATTCACCCCCCTCTAGTGTTCAAGTGTATCTATTTCAGATCCTACAAACTACTTACTCTCCTCTAATGATTACAGGAGGGGCATGGAGGTATCGGTAGTAATTGGCACTGATATTAAATCAGGACGATGAAGAACGAGCCATGTCATTAGATATGTATATGGAAGCTCAACTTTCTCGGGAAGAATCTCAGTCGACGGCTTGGGCCCCATTTGCGTAAGACCATCGACCATGTATCTAAGCCCACAATGAATACTGGTGACTATCACCGAAAGTAGAGAGAGGTCCTTCCCGTGAGCTAACTGGATAGTAGGGAAGAGAACCTCAATCGGCAAAGCGTCAGAAATTTGATATGGAACGACACACTTCTTCAACCAAATGGCGAGATACCCCGCCAGAAGAGTCATTGGCCAAATACGCTTCTGTACATGCCACAAGAACATCCGAAACTTGGTCCCCACCGAAAAGGGGCCCTCAACAGTAGCAGTAGTGAAGGATTGAGCACCGATCTTCTCAATCAGGTCATTAATCGCAGAAGGAGTCAGAGGGGCTAACACACAGATAGCTTCACCAAAACAACTCTCTAAGTGCTGAAACAAATAGTCAGCAAACTGCTTCGTGCTTATTTGTTTCTTGTTCTTCGCCATGGAGCCTATACTAATTAGAGTAGTCTGAAAGTGACATGTAAGATCCCAGAACATATCATACATGTCGGAAGAAGCCCTCTTCAACTGCCTCAGCTACCGGTTGGTAGTAAAATACTCCTGGTATGGGTAATCTCCCATCGAAAGTCTGGAAACCTTCTGCATCTCATGAAGAGCTAGCCCTAACTCCCCGTTTGCAAGTTAAGATGGTATTGGAGTCAGCATTGTAAAACTCCAACAACGCTAGGAAATGGTGTCTACTGATCAGTAATCCGTACATGATGGCGCATACCGATGTATACAATCTACTATGCTTCAGTCCATTCTCCCAGCATCCGAGATCATAACTCGTCATACGAGGCGGTGAGTGAAACCAACCATAGCACTTGTACTCTCTCATAAGGAGTTTCCTCCCAAGTCTGGCGAGACGGTTCCTTATTATGTTTGCAGCTATCAACACTTCATCTGGCGGTACTGTATCAAGTCCTAGAACCCCTGGTTGAAGGCCACAAATATAGTTATACCCATTCGAGCCCGGGGTCTTATGCTTGGTAATAAATCCACAGTGGACTCGCTCGTGATCATCTGTAAGATGCCAAGACATCTCCCGTCCCATGGCTTGCACCTTTAAATATGCAAACAAATACTGGAAAGAGATAAGAGGGATATATAGTGGACTTTCGCCATTATCATTTAGCCATTGCTCATCATCAAGAGTCAGCACACATGGGTCCTCAACATGATCACCGAACAAGTAATCCGGCTTCTTCAAAGCCTGAGTAGAGTTGGAGTCTCTAGTAAGGACAGCATCTGTGATCAAATATTGTAAAATACGACGACCCCCATCTCGTACTAGCTGAGGAACCTCCTTAGGTCTAGCCAGATCAAACTGAGGAGTTAAACCAATAAGCAGCTTATCAGCACAAGTGGTGAAAGTCTCCCTGCTATAACCGCTTGTGGCGTAAGGTGGAAATCCAATCGTAGGAAACACAACTAAAACAAATAGCGCACAATTAAAAAGGTATTTTTAAAAGCAAGATAATGAGTTGAACTCATCTCATGAATCAGCAAGATAGAGTCACTACTTGCTCAATTGGCGAGACGATTTCAACTATTCTACACGAGAGGGATAATGTACATTGTCACACAAATAATGTGATAATATATCCTGCCCTACAGGGTGAAATACAACATGAAACTGCCCTATCAACCTGAAGACGTGTATTGGCAAAGCAAAACACGTCCTTTTAAGCTTCAATCCCCGCAAAGGAGGACATCAGCTCTTCCCGAATGACTCGCCAAGGAGACAAACGAGGGTGCAATATAGCATGAAATGGCCCCATCAACCTGAAGATGTGTATTAGCCAAGCAAAACATGTCCTTTAAAGCTTCAATACCTGCGAAGGAGGACATCGGCTCTTCCCGAATGACTCGCCAAGGAGACAAACGAGGGTGCAATACACGAGGATATCAAATTTACAAAAGCTACAAAAGCTCACCTCCGTATGAATGAGCTACAGGAGCCTCCCTCTCGCTGTGCTGAGAAGTAGAGTGACTATTGTAAAAGTATGGTCATCATGGAGACAATGCTAACCTGTAATGAAAATCAGCGGGTCAGGTAAAATCATAAATTCATGAACCCGAAATTAAAAAGGGAAACTTTAACCGAAATCCTACAAATAAAACGAGATTTTATGGTTGAAGTCTACTTAAACCTACATGAGCCATACATGCAAACAACGGGTTCATTTTGCATCTAAGACCCTCATGATCAACTATTGGTCAAAATGCCCAAAATACCCCTCAAGAATGTTTGGCCACTTTTGTAATAAAATTTCGGTCATGGGTATGCAACCAAAGCCCCTAAACTTTTGGCCACTTTTTCACATAATTCCCTCAAGAAAATTTTGGCCAATTTTGCACATAACCGTAGGCGTATAAAACTGCCTATAGGTCCCTTAACACAGCTCGACGACGCTGATTCGGCAAAACGACCATCGGGCGACGTATGCAGACACGATCGCTAGTCCACAACACCGGCCACCTCCAAGTGGCCCGCGTGCTCAACGGCCACCTCTAAGTGGCCCGCACGCTCAACGGCCACCTCCAAGCGGCCCGCACGCTCAACGGCCACCACATTGACGAACAAGTCAACCACAGAACCGTATCATGGACAAAACGACGGAAGAAACCAACAACAAAAGAGACCCGGCCAAAACCGAGTCACCCGGAGGTGGCTCGGTGGCCGAGCCACCTAGGGGTGGCCGGCCACTTGTGGCCGAGTCACCTCAGCCCAGATCTGTGCCCAGGCACAGATCTGGGTGCCTATAAATAGGCCAATGGTGTTTCATTTTCAGGGGTTAGTACTTTTGGAGAGCCGAAACTCTGCCGGATTGAGATCTTGTTCTTGAGTTCTTGAAGGCTTGAAGACTTGGACATTCAGATCTGTTTCTCGGCGAGCATCCGCATCACGAAAGGCAGGAGTTCGAGAGGACCGGATCTCAGATCTACGTTGCTATACTCCGGATCAAAGCTTGGTCTTTGATCCCGAGAATCGAGCGATTGTTTCCTTAGTGAAATAATCCCTCCGGCTATTATTTCCTTGGTGAAATAATACCCGTAATATTGCGTAGATCTGTTCGTATCTAGATCGTGCAGTGGTCAACGGATCAACCATCGGCGCAGGCAAACAACCCACGAAAGCGAGTGACCGGATAACAGGAGCTCGCGATTTGTTCGACAAATAAGGAAAGTTGTAATTTTCATTTTTTGTTTGATTTTCATTGTAACCGGATCTTATAAAAAGACCGGATCTTTGTAACCCAAAAAGTTGTTATTTAAGAGTACAATGGAATCATCAATGAAGAAAGCTACCATTTTTCCCGCGAACAATCTGGCGACCACAGTGGGAGCCACCGATCTCGCTGCCGAGATCGTTGCGTCGCAGCCGCGGATCCCGATCCCGATCGTGGAGGAGGTCGAATACGAGTTCGACCAGCAGAAGTTCGAGGAGTACTTGTCGTCCTCGTCCGGATCAACCTCCCCCCGCAAGTCCAAGAAGTTCTCTGCCAGGAGAAAAGCTCGTTGGTATGAAGATGTTGAAAACACCAACGAAGATCTCGCCCCGTTGGATGCCAAAGTCGCATTGGGTGAGATCCCTCCAATTTCCAACCAGGTCAAGCTGATTCCTGCCAATTCCTCCGTCACCAAAGGAGTGGTGACTCTCTCCAAGAGAGCCCACCAAAGGCGACGCCAACGCTTGGCCCGAGAATTCGCGAAGGCAATGGAATCCATGGATGGAATCCGCCATAACGCGAGTCCGAAGAACAAGAGAGGCAAACAGCCTCAACAACCGATGAATGGCAGCTCCTCCAAGCCGCCAACCAACGAATGGGTCCGTGTTAAACGGAACCGTTCGACATTGGAAGCGCGCATTCGCAAGCGCCGCGCGATGTCAGCGCAGGCATGGGCTCAAGTCCAAGAAGCCCGTAGAAGGCTACAGAAAGAAGTGGCAAAAAAGCCGCCACCAACCCGCAAAGTCTGGAGGCCCAAGTCCGAAGTGGCGATTCAGGCCAAAGAGCAACCTTCGCAGCCTTCGAAGCAGATTCAACCTCCAGCGAACCAAACGAAGTCACCGACAATTCCCATGGCTACTCCGGGAGGTCACACAGAATTATCCCGGATAAAAAAGTTAGTTTCGGAGTGCCTCGGCCCACTTCCCGATGAACGATGTAAAGCTCCAGTTCAAGAACGTTTGGGCCGGATGAAGAAGCCCCGAACGACTCAACATGCTGGTGATTGCCGTCATTTTCAGCACGACAAGGATTTCAAGGCAGCTGTGCGCGCCAATTTGCGCATCGAAGTCCAGGAGTCCGCTGAGAACACATGCCCACAAAGGCATGTTTCGAGCGCGTAACTTTTGAAAGCCTAAAGAAGGCAGTTCGCCCTCAGAAGCAAACGTTGTCATCCGATGATGATAACATTATACCTGAGAAGTCGTGCCAACACACGATAGGTTACTCCGATCTTCAAACGAACGAGCTGTACTATCGTGCTGGGGGTACGAATAAAACCAAAAAAAGGAGTCTTCGAAAAACAAAAACTCAATACCCCTGTTCCAAACTCATTCGGGCAGTATTGTCTGAATGCAGATGCAACAATACAGTCCCCGAAAGAGTTTTGGTTTTCGAAAGGCTCAGCACTAAAATGCCAAAGCCAAGGTCTAGGCGTTTCCAACGAAGAAGAACGGCGGTTGAAGATGGAGAATTTCCGAGGGTCACCGCTAACATGACCAGCAAAAGGACATCGGCACGGGATGATCTCGAGTCGATTCTGAAAGCATCCCGGCGTCTAACCCGTCTGCAGTCTGGAGCCATCGCACGAGGAACTTATGGTAGGGTTCGGACAAGATTACCTTCAGAAGATGAAGAGTAGGATGCCTGCTCTGCGGTTGCATCAGATAATACAGTATCCAGTGAGGGGGAACCCCGCGAGTCGCTGATGATAAGCGCGGAACAAGTGGCCAAGATGCTCGAAGAAGCCATGGCTAAACAGCAAGAGAGCTTCAAGTTCGAAATGCAGATGGCCATGCAGACTATGAGAGAGATGCATGACCAACAAATCCAGGCATTGAGGAACCAACAAGGCGAACCAAGTCGTCGTAACCAGAACAATCTGGAAAATGAGGACACGGGTGCAAATGAAACTCATAATGCCAATAACCCTCCCATCAATGCAGGGGTGGTAACGAGGATGCCAACGAAGATACAAGTGAAAACTTGAAGATCAAAAACCTCGAGAGCAAAATCAATATGTTGATTTCCGCTCAAGAGGTGAAGAAGACAGGCATTCCTTGTCCATACCCAAGAGAGTGGGAATCAATCCCCTATCCGGCGAAGTTTAGTCTAATCAACTTCATGCCTTTCGATGGGAAGGGTTCCCCCACTCAGCATTTGATTTATTTCAAATCGCATTTGGGTGTTATATCTAGTAATGAGCCTCTGATGGTACGGTCCTTCGTTGGTACTCTTCGTGGAGCCGCCTTCGATTGGTATCGCCGCCTCAAGCCAGGAAGCGTGAATAGCTGGGACGACATGGAGACAAAATTCCTCACTAGCTTCTTCGACGACGACACCGAGATATCCATCGGAACGTTGCTCGACGAGAAACAAAAGGACGGGGAATTGGTCGATACCTTCGTCAAGAGGTTCCGGAACAAAGCAATGAACTGTCGGGACCCGATCACTGAGGAGTTCATTCTCCAGACTTGCCACAATAACCTCACATTGGACGTGTTGGAAGCAATGGGAACAGCACCGTCCAACACTTGGAAAGACTTAAAGGTGCGCGGTGAACAAGCCGAACGTTTCCTCCGAAGGAAGAAGGCCGAGAGGAGTCAATCGATGACTAATCCTCCGAATTCGAACTTCGCCTCCCGTGGTAAGGGCAAGACACCTGCAGCGGCTGTCGATGCTAATCAAACATCGCAACAGCAGTCCCGGAGACAGCAGAAGACTTCGGATCAGAGGCCTCAAAAAGAGTACTCCTTCAAAGACGAAGACGTTCTAACCATCTTCGAATCCCTCCTTAAAAACAACAAGATCAAGCTCCCGCCCATCACGAATCTGGAGGAAGCTGAAAATACTACGGATCCAAAATACTGCGCATATCACAGGAGGATCCTTCATCCAACCAAGGCGTGCTTTACACTCAAGAATAGCATCCAAACCTTGGTTGAAGCCGGCGTCATAACGCTAGGGTAAGCTAGTTGAGAACGGCCAACTCCAAAGAGTATACGAGTATAAACTGTTTCTCAAGACTCCGAAGAGTATATGAGTATAAACTGCTTCTCAATCCTCCGACCGGTATAAGAGGTTAAACTGCTCCCTGATACTCCAATAGGTGTATGAGTCTAAACTATTTCCTTTCTTCCACGGGAAGTTCCTGGAGAGTGCCATGCGTGGTATTCTTAAGGATAACCCGATCGTGCAGCTGATACAATGATACACCCAGTTTTGCAAAGAAAGCTGGGGGTGGATAATTCATGTAACGGGAAGTTCCCGGAAGAATGTTAAATGAAATATTCTTAGGGATAACCCGGTCATGATGAATAAAGTGATAAACACTAAACTCCTAATTTCCGAACACTCTTTTGCTGAGATGAAATCCGATCACTTCATTGGATCAATTTTTCCTCACAAAACTCTCATTGGTGTTTGACGACTCATAGTCTCCACCACAGAATCCCCCACCGATCAAACTAATTGACGGCGGGACCACCAAAATTCTTTCCTGTTTAATCCATTCAAACTTCCGCTATGTTCGTGCACTCAACACTTTCATTGTTAGAGTCCGGATATAATGCTTATAATTCTAATCTATCAATCATTGACGAATTGTCAAAGCCCCCTTTTTGTTAAGTCTTTATCACTTAACATCAGGAACCCCCTTTAAGTGATTTGTACGAATCAACATTCCTACAGTGATTTGTACTCTCACTCTCACTTTCCACTCGGTCAAACCTTCCTACAGTTAGGACCAAAACCAAAATCCCCTCTCGATTCCTTCAATGAACGAGAGGCCCATAAATCGAGCGATCAAACCTTCTTACAGTTAGGATCGTTTTAAACCCCCCACTTGGTCAAACCTTCCTATAGTTAGGACCACAACCAAAATCCCCTCTCGATTCCTCCAATGAACGAGAGGTCCGCTTTCAAATCGCGTGATCAAACCTTCCTATAGTTAGGGTCATCTCAAACTCTCGCTTGGTCAAACCTTCCTACAGTTAGGACCAAAATCACGATTCACTCTCGATAAACGAGAAATTCATCTTTAGTTCGGTAATCAAACCTTCCGACAGTTAGGGTTATCCGATTCTTTTCGATTCTCGGAGTGGAGATCCCACTCTTAGTTTCACCTTTCCGGATTCTAGGGTTGGAGATCCCACCTCGAGTCTCCTCTCCAATTGGGAATAGAATATAAAATTCTTCCTTCCTTGTATTCGGGTTCGCCTTCACCCTAAAAGAAGACCGGGAAATAGAATTCTTCCTTTCCCACACCAACCTTTTCTAAGAGTTTATCAATCTTGGATTCATCCTAGGAAGTTTATCCCGAATCCTAAGCAGGGATAAGTCTGCGCCTAACACGCGCTGCCGGTTTAGTCTTTCTCCGCAGAAGAAGACACCAGAGTTCGATTCTGGGATATTCTATCCTGAAACCTAAGCAAGGATAAGTCTGCGCCTAACCCGCGCTGCCGGTTAGTTCTTAACCGTTAAAAAGAACACTCGCCCACATATTCAACATTGTGGCAGGTTATTATTAATAACACCAAAATCCATGCCTTACACGCATGGGGAATTTCATCCTGAATCCTAAGAAAGGATATATCGACGCCTAACATGCGTCGCCGGTTTAATCTCTACACGTAGAAAGAGATACCAGAGCCTGATTCTGGGGACCTTTATCCCGAAGCCTAAGCAGGGATAAGTCAACGTCTAATACACGTTGCTGGGTAGCCTATTCCCATATCAACGGCGAAGTCTACGTATTCGAAGTCGTAGCACAAAGTCTAAGGGAGTTCATTCCTTTAGCACAACGTCACGTGCGAAACGGATTTAGACAATCCGCATGCTAGCCCGACTCAAACGGTAGTCGGTAAAGGCTAATCAAATCCGTTGAAGGCTGGGGGTTAGCCAAAAATCCTAAAGTCAACGCCTAACACGTGTCGCCGGGTAGCCTATTCCCGTAACAAATGGTAAAGCCTATGTATTCAACATCATAGCACAAAGTCTAAGGGAGTTCATTCCTTTAGCACAACGTCACCTGCGGAACGGACTAAAACAATCCGCATATAAGCCCGACTCAAACGGTAGTCGGTAAGAGCACGTCAAATCCGTTGAAGGCTGAGGATTTGCCAAAAATCCTAAAGTCAACGTCTAATACACGTTGCTGTTTAGTCTTTTCACAGGAGAAAGACGAAGTCTACGTATTCAATATCGTAGCACTAAAAGGGTTAACTCTTTTAGCTTAACGTCACGTGCGGAACGGGCTTAAACAATCCGCATGCTAGCCCGACTCAAACGGTAGTCGGTAAAGGCTCATCAAACCCGTTGATGGCTGAGAATTTGCCAAAAATTCTATAAATACGAGTCATTGATGCATCAATTCTATAAATTGGTCTCGTGACTCAAGTATCTGCCACGCTCCAATTCCTTAAGAGCTTAAACTGTGTATACTCCAGCAGACGTACGAGTATAAACTGTGTCAAACGCCGGACAACGTGTTATAATGAAACCTGGACGCCGGACAACGCGTTGTAAGGAAGCTCAAACGCTGGACAACGCGTTGTAAATGAAGATTCAACGCCGATGACCGATGGTCAGTTCTATGTTGAAACAACCAACTCGAGCTAAAAAGTTAGAAAAGCGAGAATCGACTTCAAATTCAAAATTCTAACAGACGGTCAGACAATAAATGCAGCACCGGAACCCTTACAGACATTCGACAAAGCACCGAACAGCCTGGAGGACTGAAGGAATCAAGAATTGAAGCCACTCTAAATATCCCGTTGTAACCAATCAAAAGAGGGGACAATCATATCCAATGTATTCCAGACTCTTCTATAAAAGAACGAGGCTGAAATACTTTGGAGGGGGTATCTGTAGGCGTATAAAACTGCCTATAGGTCCCTTAACACAGCTCGACGACGCTGATTCGGCAAAACGACCATCGGGCGACGTATGCAGACACGATCGCTAGTCCACAACACCGGCCACCTCCAAGTGGCCCGCGTGCTCAACGGCCACCTCCAAGGGGCCCGCATGCTCAACGGCCACCTCCAAGTGGCCTGCACGCTCAACGACCACCTCCAAGCGGCCCGCACGCTCAACGGCCACCACATTGACGAACAAGTCAACCACAGAACCGCATCACGGACAAAACGACGGAAGAAACCAACAACAAAAGAGACCCGGCCAAAACCGAGTCACCCGGAGGTGGCTCGGTGGCCGAGCCACCTAGGGGTGGCCTGCCACTTGTGGCCGAGCCACCTCAGCCCAGATCTATGCCCAGGCACAGATCTGGGTGCTTATAAATAGGCCAAGGGTGTTTCATTTTCAGGGGTTAGGACTTTTGGAGAGCCGAAACTCTGCCGGATTAGGATCTTGTTCTTGAGTTCTTGAAGGCTTGAAGACTTGGACATTCAGATCTGTTTCTCGGTGAGCATCCACATCACGAAAGGCAGGAGTTCGAGAGGACCGGATCTCAGATCTACGTTGCTATACTCCGGATCAAAGTTTGTTCTTTGATCCCGAGAATCGAGCGATTGTTTCCTTAGTGAAATAATCCCTCCGGCTATTATTTCCTTGGTGAAATAATACCCGTAATATTGCGTAGATCTGTTCGGATCTAGATCGTGCGGTGGTCAACGGATCAACCATCGGCGCAGGCAAACAACCCACGAAAGCGAGTGACCGGATAACAGGAGCTCGCGATTTGTTCGACAAATAAGGAAAGTTGTAATTTTTATTTTTTGTTTGATTTTCATTGTAACCGGATCTTATAAAAAGACCGGATCTTTGTAACCCAAAAAGTTGTTATTTAAGAGTACAATGGAATCATCAATGAGGAAAGCTACCATTTTTCCCGCGAACAATAACCCCGTCCCAAATTTTGGCCATAAGCCTACATCCAACCCCTTAGAAATTTCGGCCATGGGTATGCAACCCAAGTCCCTAAATTTTTGGCCTCTTTTGTATTTAACCCCCTACAAAATTCAGCCATAATTTCAAGCTCCTCAAATGCAAGTTTCAAACTTCATCTTCATGCTAAAAAGCTACAAATTTTGGCCATTTTCACTACCACTTTCAAGTTTCAAATTTTCCAATTCATGAGATCAAAAAGCCCTAAACATGGCCTACAAATTCATGAATGAAAACAAAACAAATGCACAAGAGGCTATGGAGAGGAGCTTACCCAAATCAAGAGCTTGAATCCAATGCCAAAAGCGCAAGTTTTGAACTTGAAAACCCTTGAACTTGAGAGTGATTTTTGACCAAGAACAATAAGAGGGAAAAATGAGGCTTCAAATTCTATTATAAGAAGAGTTTAAGAGTCCTTGAAGGGGGGATTAAGAGTTCCTAAAGGGGAGAGTTATGGGTTATGAAGGAGTGGGTTTGGATAAGAAATTTGGAGGAAGATGATGAAAAAGAGAGGGAATTCAAAATATGAGGGGGAACACAAATATCTATTGTACAACACCCTACACCATGCCTTAGGCCGGCCACCCTCTCTCTCCTCTATCTTCTCTCTCCACTCTCTCTCATACTCTCTCTCTCATCCCTAACTGAGACAAAAATTGTGTCTCGGTAAGGGTCGAGACACAAGTTGTGTCTCATGCCTAAAACGAGGTCCCGGGTATTTTTAGCAGTATATTTTTGCTCATTTTCAATTGTTTCACCCATTTTGATATATTTGATACCCGTATTCACACTCCGATGAGTATATGAGTATAAACTACATCCCCTTGAACCTCTAACGTGTACACGAGGTTAAACTAATTCCCGAAACTCCTAGGAGTATATGAGTATAAACTTGTCTACCCCGCTCCAATACCTTAAGAGCCTAAATTATGTAGACGCTAGTTAATGTATGAGTATAAACTATGTTTATACCGGTCAATGCATAGCCTTGGGTCAATGTCGATCAACGTGTAGCCTTAGGTCAATGCCGGTCAACGAGTAGCCTTATGTCAACGCCGATCAACGCGTAGCCTTAGGTCAACGCCGGTCAACACGTTACGATGAATGTTAACGTCCGTCAACGCGTTGCTGAAGGTCAACGTCGATCAACGCGTGGACTTAGGTCAATGCCGGTCAACGCGTTGTGATGAAGGTTAATGTGTTGCAATGAAGGTTAATGCTAGTCAACGTGTAGCCTTGAGTCAATGCTGGTTAATGCATTACAATAGATGTTAATGTGGGTTAGCGTGTCACGATGAAAATGAACGTGTTGATAATTTTTATCGAAACAAGGCTCAAATCAAGTCCATGCCCGACCAGATGAGTTGACACTTCCTGTGTCGACTCGAAACACGAAGCCAATCGACACGAAACCTGATTAGTCAACATGAAGCTTGGTCAGACGAAAAGACACCCTCTGTGTTGACTCGACGCGCCTCTTATGTTGACACAACAAGCGGTTTAAGTCAACATGCCCTGCGGTATCAGTTGACATGCACTCTGATTCTTTAAGATTGTATGATAATCCCCAAGGAGTTCAGTCGTAATTCAAATACGAATCCCCAAAAAGATAGTCAGTTCAACGTCGACTCAACGACATGAGCTAAAATCAGAAATCAACACATCAGTCTCAGTTTGAGACTTCGACAATGATCAGATGATAAACGCAGCGCCAAAAGAATTTTAGCTATTCGACAAAATACTAAATAGATTGAAAATCAAAGAAGTTAAGAACTAGAGCTAATTGTAGGTCCTTTTATAACGACTAAAGGTGGGGCCTATCACATCCAAAGTATTCTAGGCTCTTCTATAAAAGAAACGAGATTGAAACACTTTAGAGGGGGTATCTGTAAGCATCAAAAATTGCCTATAGTTTCCCGCACGTAGCTCGAGATAGAGAGAAAATGATGAACATCGTTATCCAAATGAAAGAGGATTATTTAACATCGGCAAGCGCATAGAGCAAGTCGACAAAGCGTACGAATCAACAGGGTGGCGAAATAACAAAAAGATGATCTGATTGCTAGTTATGTTTCACTCATGAAAGATGAAGCGCCACTCGGGTCTCATACGCTCCACGTATGGTTCACTCATAGGACATTATAGGTCTCTTTTCTGGCTTTCCAACGTAGTTTGAATCGTGTTATTCCGCGGTTGGACCGGGGAATTATAGGAAAAAGAGGATCAAGGCACGCAACCGAGACACTTATTATGTCTCGGCCAAAGCCTAGACACAAAATGAATCTCGACCAAGGATGAGACACACTTTGAATCTTGGCCATGGCTAAGACACAACTTGTGTCTTAGCCAAGGATGCGACACAAATTCTGTCTCGAGGCTAAAAACGCTGATTTTGCCCAGATTTCAATTTAATCTTATCTAAAGCCTCCCATACTAATCTGAAGTTATCCTGGAACATGGTTGAGTGGTTACAACTAAGAATAAGGTCAAATCGATCATTCTTTTCTGAAATCAATCTCCTGAAGCCTATAAATACAACCCTAGGACCTTCATTTATACAGATCCAAAATTCTGAAGCATCGACGAATCCCTATCAAACTGAAGAGTTAGGAGCATGAATTTTAGAGAGGAGAAGGAGATCTCAGAGATCTATTCAGCAAAAAGAGAAAGAGTTTGAGAGATTTGCACCTGTTCATCCATTTCCTTAAGATCGTACCTAACTACGATTCTTGAGAAGAGTGATTGTCAAACTATTGTTGAGATAGTCACTTCAGTTTCTTGTCTCCTTTGCGAGGCAACAAAATCTATATTGGATCTAATCAGTTAGTGGTCTATGGATAAATCCTAGTACAGGCAAAGATCCTACACAAACAGAGACTAATAAATAGGATTTGTGTGTTGTTTGACAAAGTTATAATCTTTTATTTTTTATTGTGTAAGAAGATCTTATAAAAAGATCAACTTTTCTATTTTTTGAATTTGTAATCGATAAACGATTTTAACAGGTTCAATGACAGTGAAAAAGGTAACTTTTGACCCAAACACATACAAGGGTGAGCTTTCATAGCATTTGTAAATTTGATATTCTGTGTATTTTACCCTCGTTTGTCTCCTTTGCGAGTCATTCGGGAAGAGCCGATGTCCTTTTTCGCGGGGATTAACTTTGAAAAACATGTTTTGCTTGGTCAACACACGTCTTAAGGCAAATGTGGTGATTTTATGCTGTATTACACTCTGTAGGGTAGGGTATATTATCACGTTATTTGTGTGACAATGTATATTATCCATCACATGCAAAACAGTTGAAATCGTCTCGCCAATTTATAGGACAATGACTCTATCTCGCAGATTCATGAGATGAGTTCCACTTCTTGAAATTTTTTCTAACTGCTTGTTATCCATTCAGTTGACATTACCCCGGACGTATTCCTATCTTATGCATCGAGTGGTGGTAGTCGTGAGACCTTCACTACTACTGTCGACACACTGCTCGTTGCCATTACTCATCAGTTTAATCCGGACGGGCCTAAAGATATTCATCGACTAATACAAGATGGGGATCATCATACACTAGGATGGTAGATTACTGACGCCCCACTTACTAGAGATCCTAGTTCTAATCAGGCTTTGAAGAAGGTGAATTATTTATTCGGTGATCATGTGGAAGATCCGGATATGCTGACCCTCAAGGATGAGCATTGGCTAAATGACGACTAGAAATTCACTATATATTCCTTCTATTCCTCACCAGTACTCATTTGCATGCCTAGAGACGCAAGTCGTGAAGCGGGAGATGTCTTGGCATCTCACGGATGATCATGAGTGAGTCCATTATGGATACATTACCCAGCAAAAGACTCCGAGTTCTGATGGACAAAATTACATTCATAGCCTTCAACCAGGAATCTTCGGACTTGATACAGCACTATTGGATGAACTATCTATAGCTGCTAATACAGTGAGGAATCGGCTTGCCAGACTTAGGAGGAAACTCGCTATGAAGGATTATAGGATCTATGATTGGGTTCACTCGCCGGCAAAGAAGTGGTGGACTCGTGTGACAAGCTATGTTCTTTGGTGTTGAGGTAATGAACTAAAGCACAACAGATTATACGCATAGATAAAGGCCTCTATGTACGGATTGCTGATTAGCAAACATCACTTCTTAGCATTGTTGGAGCTTTATAATCCGGATACTAACACTTTCTTGACCCGTAATGGAGAGTTAGGATTAGCTCTTCATGAGATGTAGAAAGTTTATGGACTTCCGATGGGTGATTATCCATATCAGGAGTATTTTCCTTTTAGCCGATAGTTGAGGCAGTTAAGGAAAGCTTCCTCTAATATGTACAACACATTTTGGGATCTTACGTGTCACTATCAGACGGCTCTAGTTCGTAAAAACCCCATGGTAAAGAAGAAGATACAGATAAGCCTAAAATAATTTGTTGATTATTTGTTTTAGCATATAGAGAGTAATTCGGTGAGGAGGTTTGTGAGTTAGCCCCTCTAACTCCCTCGGAGATCAACAACCTGATTGAGAAGACAGATGCCCAATCATTCACTACTTCTGCTATTGAGGGTTAGTCTCCAGCGGGGACCAAGTTCCGTATATTCTTGTGGTATGCACAAAAGTGGACTCGGCCCATGACTCTTCTAGTGGTATATCTCTCCATTTAGTTGAAGAAGTGCATCGTCCCTTATCAGTTTTCTGACGCTTTACCAATAGAAGTTCTCTTCTCAGCCGTCTAGCTAGCTTACAGGAAGGATCTCTCTTTACTTCCTGCGATGGTTGCTAATATTCACTGTGGGCTTAGATACCTGGTTGATGGATTTACACAAGTGGGGCGCAAATTGTTGACCGATATCCCTTTCATCAAGGTCGAGCTTCCATTGCAAATTGATGACATGGCTCATCTTTCATCGCCCTGATTTGATGTCAGCACCGAGCGCCACTGATACCTCAATGCCCCTTCTACAATTATTAGAAGAGAGCAATTGGTTTTTGAAGACTTTCACTGAGGTGAAGCAAGAGCTTCAAATCCACAAGTGTTGGGAATTCTTCAAGTGTTTTCCTCATTTCTCTGGCCATTACAATGAGGTATTGATTGATGAAGAGAAGTCAGGAATAGGCCATACTTCCATTGATGTAGGATGTTTCTGATGGTTAGTGAATATCCACCCCGGGTATCTCGTCTTTCGGGGAAAGGACGTTGCCACATAGAGCTTTATTTACCTTGTCGGTTTGCTTGTCAGTTTGGTTATGACCAACTATATGTTGGTAACCTGAACTGAGACTAGAGGACTGAGGGTGGTCTCATAGATGATGTTCGAGAATGGTTCTAGCATTTGATAGGTTGTACAGGCGCCACTTTTACTCTCCTTGCATCCAGACGTAAGCCACAACTTACTTTCCTTAGCTACAAGTGGCTCATTGCTGCAAATGAGCTTGTAAAATTAAAGGACATTGCAGAGTTAGAGGCTGAAGATTTAATTCAAGCTACTGCTACGGCTGCCTGTGATGCTAAACTTTCAAAGGAGTAGGGGAAGAAGCCTGTCAAGCCTTCCCGCAAAGGCAGGAATAGAGTAGAGGATGAGGAGGAGGAACTTCCTACTGATAACGAAGAGGAGACTTTTGAAGAAGACCTTGGAGATATGGATATCAGATTTGGAGGTGACGAGGAGGAGCTTAAGGCAGATCTGCCAGACTCTTTCTTCTCAAAATTACTGAGTGTGGTGTTTTCTCGTCGGGCTCAGCGATCTATCTTGCCTAAACCTCCACCGGCTCCACAAAAGCCGATGCGAGAGGTTTTGTTCACTTACCCTAACAAGATGACTCTTGTTACCCCAGGTGGGATGGTTGAAGAAGAAGAGCCTCTTATTTTCCGTAGTGAGAGATCCTAGTCCGCCACTAAGGCTTCTACATGAGTTGAAGTGCATGCCAAATCCAAGCAAGAGAGACGTGCTACCCATATGGAGGCTCGATCCCTGAAGCGGAAGAAGACAGTGCGTAAGTCATATGCTGATCCACACACTCGTGATGCAGAGTTACGTAGCAATGTAGCTACTGGTAGAAAGGAGGTAATACTTCCCTACTATATGGCCTTTAATTAGTCCTCTTATGGATTCTTCGGACTTAATCATGTCCCGTGTTTTTTGGGGGTCTTGGAGAAGGTGAATTCCTGTACGACTCTATCTTCTCCAACTTTACCTATTTTGAGGGCCCGATCTTCATGCATCAGATTTGTGAGGCTATTGATAAAGAGCCCGTGCAAGCCGGGGCTGGTGAATGTGTTAGCTAGGATACAGGTGTTGAGTCGAGGATTCTAAGTCCAGGTATATCTAACACTAGTAGTACACCATTCAAGTGGCAATTAAGGGTGTTAAGCAATTCAGAACTTGTCCCCCCTTTAATCATTTCTACGCTTCATTCTCTTTTAGACAAATTGAATGATGCGAGCATGAATGTCGGGGTAATAGAATATGCTACTGTTACTAGAGGTGAATCTGACTCAGACTATTGTGAATTCTAGCTTCTTTCTCTCTGCTCAATATTTAGGCTCTTGTGTAGATGCCACAATGGAGGGATCGGTTGAGGAAGAAGTTTTCCATGGTGTGGATACTAGAGGAGCGAAAGAACATACATTTGTCTTATTACCGAGCTTCTCAGGATCTGATCACTTGCTCGTTGATATGTTAGCAGAGAAAGCTGCTCGTGAGATTGCAGGACCATCCATTAAGGGTGGTTCATCTGTAGGTATGCATCTAATCCAGAGACCGCCATTCTTTATTTGTTAATTTCTTTTACTTTTACTTAACCGTGGGGAGTTTTAATTGTAGGACAAGCTACTAGGGCCGATATAACTACAATCATTGGAGTTTTTGACTAGCCTGATGGTTTCGTCCCTTCCTCATTAGAGGGAACCGTGGCTACAGCTCATCCACCTAGTTCTCAGTTTTAGGCTACCATCCCTTCAGATCTGATGGTTACAGACATCGCAAGATCATTCGGAGGAGTCGATATGCTGATGATTGTTATATCTACTACAACTCTGTTAGTTCCTGAGGCAGGATTGGTGGAGCCAAGCACAGAGTGTCAAACTGAAGGGACTTCTGCTAGCGCTGGTAAGTTCATAACTTGCTCTGAATTTCGAGATAATATTTCAAAATTTCTTATCCCTCTACAAAACTATTTGTAGGGCTTCCATCATCCCCATACGAGCGCCTCATAGCTTTGTTAACTGATACTAATCCAAGCAAAGATATATTTCACATGGATCTCGACAGTTTTGTTACCTTTGTGGGCATAATGATTAAGAAGATCATTCATCATGGATATTGCTTTGATCAGTTCAGGTAATCTATTGCCCGCCATATGTCGATGATTAGAAAGGAGGGATACTCAGAGTTAGCTGATTCTCTCACTGTAGATTTCGTCATATTAGAGCGTGAGATCCAAGAGTTAGGGCAGTTGAAGGCTAAAGGCACTTCTTCTTTTGTGGCTACTCAGTTGGGGTCTAAGCTGAAGCAATGGCATGACACCAGAGTATCTATTGGGAGTGAAATTTAGTCACAGGAGTGCTCTGTTATGCAGATGATGGCCAAACTCTCAAGGAAGGACAAGGCTAGGGCTGAATTACTTAGCTCTATAGCCTCGGTTGATGAGGAGATAGCCGATCTTGAAAAGGATTTGGAGTACGCTAAAGAATCTTGTACTGTTCTTGAAGACGAACTAGCAGACACCAAAAACTTCTGACTTGAGAAGCTGGAGGCTACATAGAAGAACCTAGCCAGGTTAGGAAGCGAAGCTACAAGGATATTAGGCACTTCTGAAGATTCCATCCGAGCTGATCTACAGGCTAAGCTTGAACAAACTTATGCATATAAGCTCTCTAGGTTGAAACTTTAGATTCTCAATCGTAGACTGCATTTGGATTAATAGCCTTTGCTCTTGTATCTTCATTTTGATTAGACTTTGTTAATGAAAACAAAGTCTTTAATTAGCGTATTTCTCTTTTTATTAAGATTTTCATCCCATCTAGGACAAATAATCATAATACATGTAGGATTTTGGCAAACCCTCAGCTGTCGACGGATTTAGTGTGCTTTTACCGATTACCGTTTGAAACATGCTAGCATGCAGATTGTTTAAGTTCATTCCGCATGTAACGTTGTACTAAAAGAATGAATTTCTATAGACTTAGTACTATGATTTTGAATACATAGACTTAATAATCCATCGGGATGTTCATAGAATTTTTGGCAAACCCTCAGCCCTCAACGGATTTGACGCGCCTTTACCGATTACCGTTTGAATTGGGCTAGTATGTGAATTGTTAAAATCTGTTTTACATGTAACATTATGCTAAGAGAATAAACTCTCGTAGACTTCATGCTATGCTTTTGAATACATGTTATCATTTTTCACGGGAACCGATCACCTAAAAACACGTGTTATGCGAAAACTTATCTCTATTTAGGGATCGAGATAAATTCCCACAGATATGAATTCTGGTGTCCTTTTCATGGAAAAAGGTTAACCAACAACGCGTGGTAGGCGTAGACATATCTCTATTTAGGGATCCAGATAAATTCCCCTAGACATGAACTCTGGTGTCCTTTTCACATAGAAAGGTTAGCCAACAACGCGTGTTAGGTATAGACTTATTTCTATTTAGGATCGAGATAAAATTCGCCGTATGTGTAAGGCACGGAATTTGGCGTTATTAATAATGGCTTGCCATGATGTCGAATACGTAAGCTTTTACCTTTTCACGGTAAAAGACTAACCGGCAGCGTGTTAGGCGTAGACTTATCTCTACTTAGGGTTCGAGATAATATCCCCCAGAATGATTTCTGGTGTTCTTTTCATGGAGAAAGGTTAACAGGCAACACATGTTAGATGTTGACTTATCTCTACTAAGGATGCAAGATAAAATTCACTATACGTGTAATGCACGGATTTTAGCGTTATTAATAACGACCTGCCACGATGTCGAATATGTGAGCTTTTGTTCTTTTTACGGTAAAAGACTAATCAGTAACGCATGTTAAGCGGAGGCTTATCTCTACTCAGAGTTTGAGATAAAATCCCCCAGAATAAATTCTGGGGTCTTTTTCACGGTGAAAGACTAACTGACAACTCGTATTAGGTGTTGACTTATCTCTACTTAGGATTTGAGATAAAATTCCTTGTACGTATAAGGCACGGCCTGCCATGATATCGAATATGTAGGCTTTTATCCTTTTCACGGTAAAAGACTAACCGGCAACGCGTGTTAGGTGTAGGCTTATCTCTGTTTAGGAGTCGAGATAAAGTTCCCCATGTAGAAGAGGCATGGATTTGTGATGTTGAGAGATTGTGTCTTCTCTTGGGCAGAAGACGAACCCGATGCTGGAGAGGAAGAATTTTATATTCTATCTCTAGGTCTTCTTTTGGGGTAAAGACGAACCCGATGCTGGAGAGGAAGAGTTTTATATTCTATCTCTAGGTCTTCTTTAGGGGTAAAGACGAACCCAATGCTAGAGAGAAAGAATTTTATATCCTATCACCCAATCTGAAGAAAAATTTCTCATTTATCGTGATGATGCCGAAAAGGAAGAATTTTACATTCTATCTCCTACTATAAAAGAAACTCATAGGGGGATCTCTACTTCGAGAATCCGAAAAGGCGAAACTAAGAGTGAGATCTCACTCTGAGAATCGAAGAGATCTGGATAACCTTAGCTTTTATAGGATTGGTTACTCCATCTGAAGACAAATTTCTCATTTATCGGGATGAAATTCTAACTTAAGTGTAAATCATGGGAAGGTTTAACCAAGTGGGGGCTTGAGACGATCCTAACTTTTATAGGTTTGATCGTTCAATTTGGGTGGATGTATTTCGTTCATCGAAAGGGTATTCTAAAAGTAGACCTCTCATTCATTGAAGGAATCAAGAGGGGATTTTGGCTTTGGTCCTAACTATAGGAAGGTTTGACCAAGAGACGGTGGGAGTGTGTAGGCGGTAAAAATTACCTTTGCAGATAAGCCTAAAATCCGCCTGCGTATTCGAGTCGCCCGCGCAACGTGAAAACTAGGCTCATTCGTGTGCTTGACTCACCAGCACGAACCAAGACCACGCAATCACCAAATTCGCCCACGCAGCTGGCGATCCACTAGGCGATCAGAAACTCGCATGCACACTTGACTCGCCTGCTTGAGTTAAGTTTACTCAAGAGCCCTACCCGCCTATGTGCCTAGATGATCAGCCAGGCGATCAACATTCTAACCGCAGACTCGCTAAGGTACTCAATGGCCGCAATATCATGTCCAAGGATGGGCCTTCCTATTTCCCACGACGTGAAGGGAAGGAGCACAGTACTCTGAGCCCATCAAGCGGCCGTCCATAGTACGAATAACCAGTCAAATCCATGCAATCGCCAAACTCGCCTGCATGCTTGACTCGCCCGCACGAGTCAAGATCATCCAAGTGACTAAAATTCGCTTGCTTACACGACTTGCCTGCACGAGTCAAGAGTTGAATTCACCCGCGATAGATGAACCTGCCGAATTCGCTAGAGTACCTGACGGCCGTAATATCACGTACAAGGATGGGCCATCCTACTTCCCACGACGTGAAGGGAAGGAGCACAGTACTCTGAGCCCATCAAGTGATCGTCCATAGTACAATCAACCAGTCAGATCCACAGTGTCGCTACACTAGCCTACACTCTCGACTCGCCCGCACGAGTTAGGTTTACTCAAGAGCTGAACTCACCTACACAAGTCAAGAGCCAAATTCGCTCGCAATCAACAAACTTGCCAAACTCGCCAGAGTACCTGGCGGCTGCTACATCATATATAGGGATGGGCCTTCCCGTTTCTCACGACGTGAGGGAGAGAAGTACAGTGCTACGAGCCCATCAAACGACCGCTTATGGTACAAGTGAGAAGCATGGTATCTCCCAACAGTACATGGTCACATCCCATGGTTCAAGGGAACAAACATACCGTCTCTCCTCAATTTAAGGGCCTCCCCTAGCTATAGGGGAGAGGTTCGCAGTTAATTGATTAATTCAATCAGTTAGCTAGACCATTATCTCTCAACTCTCGACCGAGTTGATGACAGGGTCTTTGCATGATCTTTGCAATGTAGCACCTTCTCCCAGCTTCAGGCCCTGATCACCACTGAACTCGGAGACTCGAACTCGACTAGTACAAGCTTCTACAGCATACTGAAACTTACCAGCAACCTAGATCGAATCGTCCAAGAAAAGCAGACTCGGTGCGAGAACCAAGCGAGGCAGCATATCGCTACCAAAGTTCTCACGTTAAACAAGGAGGGCCTTCCTTCTGCTTCTGTTATAATTTAGATTCATTAGTTTGTAATAAGCTATTCTTATCAATACAAACAAAACCCCCATTTTGGGAAATCAAAATTTACACCTACAGAAGATGGCGACCACAGTGGGAGAAACTTTTTCCTCAACCGAAATGGTGATAGCGCAGTTTGACAAGGTTGCTGTCGGGACGACCGTTGAGTCCCTAGAAATTGAGTTTGACAAAGCCAAGTACAAAGAGTACTTGCATATATTCCTCCTCCTCTGGTGGCAATACGTCCCGCAAACACCACGGAGTTGTGCGTAGAGGCCGACCTCAAACGGTCAAAGCCCCTGTGCCTGAGGACTCTATCCGAGTCACGCCAGGGGAGCCTATTCCTCCCGAATTGATTGAGGCCAAGCTAGAGGTCAAGAGCACAAGGAAAAAGGCTGCCAGATGGGTCGCCAAATGACCCTCGCAGACCCCTGCTCAGGAAGAGATGGTGGTTCATCTTGGCATAGACCACACCATCATGGTCCACACGGACGCTCCTCTATCTAGAAGAGCTCGCTAGCGATGAAGACATGTCCTTGCCCAATAGGAGGCCCAAACCTTCACCTCATATGACGGCCTGAATTATTATTCGGGTCTGAAAAGTACAAGATGGAGGAGTAGCCTTCCCAACACTGGTGGGCTCGCTAAATCAGGCGAACCGTCGTATTCAGGCGGGCTTCACTCTGACCATAATATCCCCCGTTTCAATGGGTCTGGTATTTCTGACAAACTGGGCTACTCAGGCAAACCAATCCAAATGGGCAAGCCTACCCACTCAAGTGGATTTCGTTTCTTGGGTCACATCCCTGATGCGAACGGACTGCCCAGAGCAGACAAGCCTACCCGAGCAGGCGAGCCTACCCGAGCACGTGAGCCCTCAAAATCAGGTGAGCCTCACTGAGTCTACTCAACAGGTAAACGTTGCGAGCGAACGGGCCTTAACGAAAAAGGCAAAGCAGTAGGCGGTACCTCACAAACTCGCCTACATGAACAAAGGGTTGAAGTTTGCCAGCAGGCAAGAACTCGCCTGTGCGTGAAGACTCGCCAGTTAAGGCGAACTCACCTAACCATTCCGTCCAGTGCACACAGGAGAGTTCATCCAAACCTCTCTCGTGCGATCGCTCGGTTAGCCCCTCTAATGCTGGGGGTTGTCACCAACCACTCGCGAAAGATCTCCGGGGTTACCTAACTCGCAAACGCACCATACAAGAGGTGAATCCTCAATGTCACTTTGAAAGGCTTATCCAAACAGTACTCGCTGACTGTCAGTGTGTAGGAACGGCGAAACCTTTGGTGTTCGAAAGGCTCACTCAACGCCCTTCCCAACCGAGATCTTCTCGTCGAAGGCGTAGCCACCAAAGAAGGTGCACTGTTGATAATTTAGAACTCTTGTCTGCTACTGTTAACATGATGGGGAAGGGTAAAAGTGTACTTCCAAATCCTCTAGACTTAGACTCCTTCCTGGGGCCCAGTCACCCGCAGTTCAACGCGAGCGTGATGGTATTTTCTTGCACACCCGCAGTCGTACGGGAGTAAACATCCCTCTCGACTACGCTCTCCTTGCACCCCTTCCGGGTGTGAAGAGGAAGTTTTCTTAGCGGCGGCCACGTCTCACACACCAAACTTGAGTCACGGTGACTCAGCAAGTGTGCACATAGCTAACACCTCGAGTGATTTGACGATCGCTCAAAAGTTTGAAGAACATCTGGTCGCCATCGAGTCTATAAGAGATATGTTGGAGCAACTTCTAAACAAAAAGAAGAAAACGAAGGTGACGTGTACCCCACGGATGCTAGCGGGAGGCAAGGAATGGGAACCTACTCCTAATCAGATGACTGAACAAGAGGATAATGCTGAACTCCTGTCGGATCACTCTTCAAAGTTGTCGGCGAGAACGTCACGCTCCGGGGGTGCCACCCGGGACAAGAGATTCGACGAATTCCAAAGCCAACTTAATGCCTTAAAGCTCTAACAAAACATGAACAAACTGGTAGTGGTCAGGCCATTCCCTATTGAGTAAGACACGGTCCCCTACCCGGCAAAATTCAAACCTATTAGTTTGGTACAATTTGATGGTAAGGGCTCCCCTTCACAACACATCTACTACGTTATAGCTCAGACCGGATTCCTCACCGAGAATGATGCCATCCTCACCTGGCTATCCATCGACACCCTTAAAGGTGTAGCATTCGAATAGTTCCGCAAGTTAGAACCAGGCTCTATCAAGTCATGGGCTGATGCGGAAAGACTCTTCCTAGCCCGCTTCTTCGATGATGATACCAAGGTGTCAATGGCCACCCTCCTGGCTGAGAAGAAAAAGAAGTTAGAGTCGGTCAACGACTTCGTAAAGAGGTTCAGGAACCGATCAGTTCATTGCTAAGACCAAGTCTCCAAAGCGATGCTGATTGAGATGTGTCGCAACAACCTTTCAATCCATATTCTGTCCCAGGTTAGCGTGGTAGAAACCCGAACCTGGAAAGAACTCGTTCGCCAGGGCGAACAGGTCAAGAATATAATCTAAAGGCTTGAGGCCGAGGGGCCTCACCCTAAAAAGGGAGCAGCAGAACCAAGCACACTAAAGAATCCCCCTCAAGCTAGAGGAAAATAGATCATGGACGTTAACGTTGACTCCACTCCGACGCCCAAACCAGCCTAAAGGCCGAAACCTAGACCGTTTGAACAACGTCCTCCGAGGCAATACAACTTTAGGGAAGACCAAGTGGTGGCAACTCTTGACACGCTCTTTAAAAGCAACAGGGTTAAGCTGCCGGAAGTAACCAATCCTAAGGAGGCGAACAAAACCAATGAACCAGGCTATTGCGCGAACTACAGGTTCCTCGGCCACCATACTTCTAAATACTATATCCTCAAGGATAAGCTTCAAGCCCTATACAATGCGGGAGTTCTAAAAAAGGAGAAGGTACAGAAGCAGGTGACCACAAATATGACCACTCTGAGTTTTGGGAAAGATCTCCCGGAGGTTCAAGCGCAGGTGGGGGTAGTTCCTATCCCTAAGGCAATGCTGAAGATAGCTAACGATGACCCTCACAATCAACAAGGAAAAGGTTTAGTATCCCAAACCTTACCGTCGGAGAAAGTGATGTGGGTCTATCCGATCTCCTTGGCGATGAGCAATAGATCTCGAAGCCTTCGAGGAAGACCAAGGGTAAACCTTGCAACACCGTATCCACTATCCAAGATGAAGGCAAAACAGCAGTAGCCGCCCTCACCGACTTCGATGAGGACACAACCACCCTAGCCACCAGGGCAGGGAGAGAATTTGCTAAGAATTACCCTGCTAGGGCGGAGGAGCCGGCGGTACCCTCCAGGCAGCTACCTGTAGAGACCCCTCTATATCCCGAAGGGCCTAGCTCGAGTAATCAGCCTTTCAGGTTTAATGTACTCGCACAGCTAAAGAACATTCTAGCCAGAATCACTATGTACGAACTCCTGCGTCTGTCTAGACCTACTAGGGAAGCTCTACAAGAAGCATTGGCCAACTCAGAGGTTTTCGCCACGCACTTCTCATCCACAAGGGAAGAAGACGCGGGGAAGGAGTGTCTACAATGCTGTCAGGCCTCCTAACAGTAGGTCCCCTGCATCACATTCACCCCTGAGGACATGCTAATCAAAATCACTTCTCACGATCGACCCTTGTACTTCACGGGGTACATCGGTTCCTCCAGAGTGGATCCAATCAAAGTTGACCCAGGATCCGCGCTGAGCATTGTCCCCTTGAAGCTTATGCAATACTTGGGGGTCCCCCAGAAGCGTCTTTCTATGACAACCACGACCATCTTCGAGTTTAACGCCATTGGGACGAGGCCGTTCGGCAAGATCCACCTAAAGTGTCGAATAGGCGACAGGAAGACGGAGGTCACCTGCTACATCATCGACGTTGAGCCTTCCTACAACATGCTGTTGGGACGGTCATGGATCCACAACAACCGCATTGTCCCTTCCACATTGCACAAATGCCTAAAATGCATGGATGATGATGATCGGGTGAAGACAGTAGTTGCTGACAAACAACCCTTCAAAGGAGTCGAGAACTACTTCACAGATTCCCTGCTTTACCAAGATTCCGACGAACCATCGATCGAGGAACTTGAGCACGTTAATGAAGTAGATAGTGAACCCGAATACTGTGATAGCCTTGTCCTGAATGATTTCGAATCGATTGTAATCGATTGCGAAAGCCACAATGTAACCGACGCTGTCCAGGCGGATGAGATTTTTTTGAATGAGAAGTTCAACTTTGCTTACTTGTCATCTTGCCCAACATCCTAGGATGACTTGCTTAACGACCCAATGTCGAGGCTCCACAGTGACCCTTCTCTACACTTTCCCGTACACTCATCGTATGTCGCAAAGAGACAAACGATTGAGTATTCACAAGTTGTATTCATTGTACCCACCCAATATAGTTATCAAAAGGATATTATCTTTGGGAGAATTGATCACCACTTATGAACGTTATGTGATGAGTCCGAAGTTGAGGAGTCCGCGCCCCAGTTTTCGCAATACAGTCAAGTGGCGAAATGCATGATGAAGAACATGGGTTACGACCTCACTCACCAAGAAGGCTTAAACTACAGCAGAGGATGGAAGATAGTCGTCCGACCCGCCTACGTGCTTAAAGGCAAACCCTCGAACTACTTCACCAAGACCTGAAGAGGCTTAGGTTACATTTCTCCCTCGTCAAAATTGTTTTGCAATTTCGGAGAGGACTCCGACGATGCCCGCTTCGAGGATCAATCATCGACATCCTCAGCATGGGACTCAGACGTCAGCGTGAGAGACTTGTTCAACAACCTCACAGTCAACATGGCTGTAGATGATCCCACCGAAATAGTAGAGGACTGGCAAGTCCTGCTTTATGATGAGACATGGGACCACCACATCAATGCTCAATGGAGTAGTCGCTTCGAGCAGTGTGAACCGCCCACCGAGGACGAAATCCTCCAGGTAAACATGGGCGATGAGACCAACCCCAAGCCCATATTTGTCAGCGGTAGTCTACCTCCCCAGGAGAAGGAAGACCTCATAGCCCTCATATAGGAATATATTGATGTCTTTGCATGGAATTACGGGGACATGCCCAACCTTGATCCGCAGATTGCCATACATCACCTTAACATCGACTCGGACGCCAAACCTATCAAACAACAGTAGAGATGGTTTCATCCACAAATCATGGAGGCAATCGATGCCGAAGTGAAGAAGCTGATCGAATCCGGCTTTATCAGAGAGGAACAGCACCCCGATTGGGTAGCCAACATTGTTCCAGTCCTGAAGAAGAATGGTAAGATCCGCATCTGCATTGACTTCAGAAACCTCAATGCCGCTTGCCCAAAGGACGAATTTTCTCTTCCCATCACAGATGTCATCATCAATAACACGTGCGGATTTGAGAAGATGTCCTTTATGGATGGGTTTTCAGGGTATAATCAAATCAAGATGCACCCTGATGACGAAAAACACACTTCATTCAAGACTCCAATGGGGGTGTACTACTACACGGTCATGCTGTTCGGACTCAAAAATGTCGGTGCAACCAATCAATGCACCATGAGTATGATTTTTTAAGACCATCTGTGAAAGACAGTCGAATGCTATGTGGACGACCTAGTCGTGAAAAGTCGCATCAAAGATGACCAACTCCAAGACCTAAGAGTGATGTTCGAACGCATACGATCTTATCAACTCAAGATGAATCCTTTGAAGTCATTCTTAGGGATGTCCTGTGGTAAATTCTTTGGATTTGTAGTCACAACAAAGGGAATCCAAATCGACCCGGATAAGGTACAAGCTATCTAAGAGCTTCAGCCGCCCCGGAATCTCAAAGAATTAAGGGGTCTCCAGGGACGATTGGCTTACATCCGGAGGTTCATTTCAAATCTTTCGGGCAAATGCTAACCCTTCTCCAAACTGATGAAGAAGGGTATCTCCTTCGTATGGGACGAGCCCTGCCAGTGGGCCTTTGAAGAGATCCAAGCTTACCTCTCGAACCCACCCGTTCTGGTAGCTCCGATCTTAGGAAAGCCATTCCTCATCTACATACGAGCCATGGAACACTCTTTGGGTGCTCTCTTTACACAAAATGATGATGCCGGCCATAAGCAGGGTATCTACTACCTGAGTAGAACTCTACAAGGCGCCAAGTGACGGTACCCTATGGTCGAAAAGGAGTGTTTGGCCTTGGTATTTGCCATCCAAAAGATGCAACATTACCTAGTTGGCAAAACCATCTATGCCATTTCTCGGATGAACCTCATCCGAGTCTTCATGACACAACCCACATTCTTAAACTGGCGCTTGGCTAGATGGGCACTCCTACTATCTCAGTATGACATTCACTTTATGCCGCAGAAATCAGTCAAAGGGAAGGTCATTTGCGATCTCATATCCAGTCATCCGCTGGTGGTGAAGACTGACCTGTTCGAAGATTTGCCAAATGAACCCCCCGAAGTCAACGTGACCTCCCCAGCAGAAGTTTGGCAGATGTTCTTCGATGGTGTGTCTCGCGTCGGCATGAGCGGATCTATTATTGTAGGAGTGGGGGTGGTCCTCACTTCTACGTATAACTACGTATTGCCCCGAGCCTTTTCTTTAACAGAGCCTTGTACCAACAACATGGCTGAGTATAATGTGCTACTCATTGGGCTGGAGCTAACAAGAGAGTTAGAAATAAAATATCTCAAGGCTTACGGCGACTCTAAGCTCATCATTAGGCTGATGACAGGAGAATATGAGGTTAGGAATAACGATCTAATCCCGCTTCATAAAGTAGCTACCAAACTAGTTAAGTCATTTAAAAACTTCTGCATTAAGCATGTGCTTCGTTCTAAGAACACACACGTGGATGCCCTTGCATCCTTAGTAGCTAACTTGGCTCAATCGCTAGAGACTGCTAACTTGGCTCAATCGCTAGAGACGAATCAATGTGTCACTATAGCGAGTCAACAACTCTTTCAACCAGAGGATGTTCTAGAAGCGAATGCTACTCACCAGGCTCCGGATCAACTTGACCCAAAAGACTGGCGTCTCCCGATCATCGATTACGTCTTATACGGCATGTTACCTGAAGATGCTAAGGAGCAAGAGTCTGTCCGCCGATGTGCCTACAGGTTCTACTACGACTCGACCACAAAGACGTTGTATTATAGGTCATATGAAGGCTTGTTACTCTGATGTCTTTCAAAGACAGAAGTGCAAGAAGCGCTACGTGAAGCCCATGATGGCACCTGTGGAGCTCACCAGCCCGGACCTAAGCTGTAGGATCGTCTGTGGAGGATTGGCTACTTTTGGTTAGGGATGGTTAGCGACGCAGTTGCTTATGCCAAACAATACCACGCATTCAAGATCCACACCAATTACATGCATCGACCTCCTGAAGACCTGCATACGACAGTAGCGTCATAGCCATTCGAAGCATGTGGAAAGGATATAGTTGGGATGATATCCCCGCCATCAACAAGGGGTCACCGGTTCATTCTGGCAATCACCGACTACTTCTTCAAATGGGTCGAAGCCGTCCCCTTAAGAGAAGTCAAAACCAATAAGGTGATCAAGTTCATCAAACTTTACGTCATATATCGATACGGCATACCTCGACGTTTCATTCATGACAACAACACACAATTCGTTAGTCATGCGTTTACTCGGTTCTGTGACAAGTTCAGAATCTAGAACCTTTCCTCTACAGCCTAACCGTTCGGCGAATGGTTTGGCCGAGGCCTTCAATAAAATAATCGTTAAGATCCTAACCAAGCTGACTTCCAGTAGCAAGCGTGATTGGAACGAGAAGCTTGGCGAGAGCTTATGGGCATATCGCACAACAGTTCACACGTCGACTAGCAACACACCTTATTCATTGGTATATGGCTGTGAGGTCGTGTTATCATTAGAGATTCAAATTCCATCCCTCCGTGTCACTCTAGCGACAGGAATGATGATCGAAGGTAATCATCAATGACGTCTTGCGGAACTTGAAGCATTGGATGAAAGACGGCTTGAAGCCTAACAACACATTGAGTTCTACCAAGCTCGAATAGCTAAGGCATTCGACAAGAAAGTCAAGCATTGATCCTTCAAGGAGGGAGAATTGGTACTCACCGTTCGATGACCGATGATTCTCACTTCTAAGAAGAAAGGCAAATTCCAGCCCAAATGGGAAGGACCGTTTGTGATAGAGACAGTTTATTCGAACGGAGCTTATCGCCTCATTAAACCAAATGGTGATAAGATCATGATGCCTATCAATGGCAAATTCTTAAAGAAGTACTACCCTTTTACTCCCACAAGTGTACGAGTCTAAACTGTCCTTTTTCCCCTCCAACTGGTACATGAGGCTAAACTGTTCCTACTTCATATACTCCAACGTACTCGTGAGTATTAGCCACTGCTTACGAGAAATCCCTATAAGATGCTACATATAGTGTTCTTAGGGATAACCCATATCCCCATTCGGTCAAACCTTTCGATAGTTAGGACCAAATTCGATTATCAAGTTAAATCCCTACCTCTGATAGTCGTTTCTC
Organism: Asparagus kiusianus; assembly: GCA_022839385.1. NCBI lineage: Eukaryota > Viridiplantae > Streptophyta > Magnoliopsida > Asparagales > Asparagaceae > Asparagus > Asparagus kiusianus. The sequence goes on from BQKN01064330.1 coordinate 351,803, forward strand.
CGCCAGTCTCATTCAACTGGACGATGGATCTCTCAAATCAAGTCATGTTAACTATTACCTCTGGCCAAAATCAACTAACCAATCCTCTCCAATAGGATGGTAAGCCCAAAGAGTTGTTCACATCGCAACAAACAATCAAGTCATGTTAACTGTTACCTCTGGCTAAAATCAACTTACCAATCATCTCCAATAGGATGGTAAGCCCACAGAGTTGCTCACATCGAAACAAACAATCAAGTAATGTTAACTATCACCTCTGGCAATATCAACCTACCAATCCTCTCCCATGGGATGATAGGCTCTCATAGTTGCTCCGATCGTAACAAGATTCTATCCGGTTAATGATTACCTCTGGTAGAGTAGGCTCCATCATTACCACGAATGACACTGCCCAAGTAGTAACCTACCATGCGACGTGTTGCTACTCCGGTCGATCATCACACTCATACATCCCTGAACGACCCAACCTATCTAGAGCGTTCTAATATTCTCTTAGAACAATTGATGGGTAGCAGCCCACTATGCGACGACTCCTACAACAATCGGTCAACACACTCCTACACCCCTGAACAATTCGATTACCCTAACATCATCGTCCTCGTGAGCGATGATGTTCATTAAGGGTGGCTTACCAGCTGACATGCTCCAATCGGCCTCCGAATAGAAACTTGCCAAATGGAGAGTCGTTGTTAGGACCTTGATTGGGTCGCGTGCATAAGCAGCAGCTCTGCTTGGGTTAGATTGTTAACCCTTAACGTCTCACACCCGCCTGAACTGCAATGTGAGAGTCGGGGTTAACCCTATCTCACGCTTTGAACAGCCAAGGATGGAGGAGGATCCTAGCAACTAAGTCTAAGATAAGCTCCTCAAAGGCCCACCACACTGCGAAAAACAGTTTAGCTAGCTCGACTCAAGCGACAAACAGCAAAGCTGAGTTCAACACAAGGACTACCAAGGATCAACCAAAAAGTCCTAGGTATAGATTAACACAGAAAATCAAAAGAAAAGCAACAGGCATGAAATGGAGAATAACCACAAGCATAAAACGCTATTACAGATAGAGTTTTTTTTTAAATGTAGCAAGTAACAGCGGTACAAAAAGAAAAAGGAAAGAACATCCTAAATAAACTTCAGCAGGCTGAAGGTGGCAATCCTAGCCTTGACATCTACAAGCTCCGCCACCTGCATGGCTCGAATCTTCTCCTCCTGCCACTACTGGAGCCTGGTGAGAGCAGCTTCACCATCCTCCGCTTCCTGACACAAACCATGGAGGGCTTGCAACACTCCGGTAGAGAGGCGACAGACTCTTGCACTCTTCGCTTGCCATTTCTTCAAGTCCTCTTCTCCCCGAGGGGAGTCAACTTCCAAGAAAGAGCAGGCATCGTGATAAGCATCCATCTTGGCCAGCAAGGCGTAGTGTTGTTTGTGCAGGCATTTAAGCTAAGCCTCCTTCTCCAGAGTGCGCCTGGCCAAAGCTTCGCGCTCGAACAGTGCACTCATCGCCAAAGGTGTCAGCTCGTCTTTGGGGTAGGCGTGCACCAGCGCCTCGTGATAGTATATCAACCCTTCCAAACATGGAGCTCTCGCTCACATCGCTAGGCGAGTTGGGGGCCACCCACATGCCGGATCTCTTCGAGGGTCTCGGCCACTAGGGGGAGCACGTCGTAGTACTTCCTAACGCCTTGGCTAATGAGGGTAGCTATCTCACGTAAGTCACCCTCCAACTTTTGGAGGATATCGAGTGTCGGGGCAAGGCTTGAAGCGACCGATCTCTAGGTCGGGTTAACAGCGTCGGCCGACGCCACGTCAGCATTAGCAGCGTCGGAGGAGGAAGCGACCTCCTTGCCCTTTGAAGCGTTCGGCTTGGTCTCAGGAGCCATGGTTTGGGACAACGATGCCTCTGCAAAAATTCTCTTCAGACGAAACTTCGTGAGCACGAGAACTCTACCAAGCGAGTGGTGGACACACTATATAACTGGGATCCGACGGTTAAGATTTGCCGGATCAGATGAAGTGAGCGGTTCAGATCCCCAACGGCATTTTGAGTTCGATGCCCATAAAAGCATCAGCTTCTAGGACTCCAAATCGATGGTTCGGATTAAGCGCGGAAGGCGAAGCATTCTGTCGTTTCACAATTAATGAGGGTTGACATACCCGCAGCACCCTAGCTAGCAAGCATTTGGGTCCTTAGGTGGACGCGTGGCACGGACTCGCCTATGCTTGAGTTTCACCCGAAGCACAAACTCGCCTATGTTTGAGTTTCGTCTGTGGCACAAACTTGCCTGCACTTGAGTTTCGCCTATGGTACAAACTCCCCTGTGCTTGAGTTTTGCCTATGGTACAAACTCACCTGCGCTTGAGTTTTGCCTGTAGAACAAACTTGCTTGCAGCACAAACTCACATGCGCTTGAGTTTCGCCTGTGGCACAAACTCGCCTACGGCATAAACTCACCAGCGATAGAGTTTGCCTATCGCATGAGTTAGGTATCGCGTAGCGATACATAAAAAAAAGGTGGGGGGGGGGGAAGGAGGTATACACACCGTATCAAGGAATCAAGGACGCGTGAAATTCATTCATTAGCTGTTTCAAGACAATACATTTGAACAAAGTTATGATTTTACAATCCAGCCAGTCATAACATTGCACTCAAGAAACAAAAGATTGAACATGATATTTTAAATCTACTCCTATCCTACGATCTAATTCTAGAAGTCTAAAAGACGTGAGCTTAGCTCTGACCACGACTATCTTCTCCGCATGCATAGCGCGAGCTTCGTCCTCTGCCTCCTACCTGACCCTTGGTTTGAAAGAAGCATTAGCGACGGCATCCTCATGGCGCAGCATCGGCAGAATGCGCCTTGCCCTTGCAAGATCACCGTGCACGGTCTCGCTCTAAATGTGCTTGCCCATCAAAGTTGATTCTCCCTCGACATACGAAATCATGCCCGAAAGGATCAAGGAAACAGTAGACTCCATATCAGTTTGCAATAGGTGTTGCCGAAGATCCAAACAACTGATAAGAGATTCTTGGTCTTCTATGTTTCGCCTTCGGCACTCTCGCTACCACATTACGCAACGACGGGCAGAAGCCAAGAATAGCATCACATCGGGCTCCAAATTCGCCTACCGCAGATCCTCCAACCTTGTTAAAACTGACTCCATAACGAGGAGTCTTATTGAACAACGTATGGCGAGCCTATAGTCGCTTAGATGCCGGATGCGGGCCACGTAATCTGAGAGAGACTACTTCAAGTCCGTGAAGGTACTACGACCCTGATCGACGAGCGAGATTACCCGCTTCACGGCATTCTCCAATTCCTCAACCTAGGCCTGTGAATTAGCAGAGTCCGAGGGTTTAGACTCCGGACCATGGCCAGGTACAGGAGCTGAGTAAGAGGCATCGTTCTCTGCCTTCTTCGAGGCAGATGTCTTTGCTCGTGGTGCCATCCTGAACGAGTAGAGAGCAATGAACATCGTGACCTCTTCAACAAGAAGGGGGAGCAGTATATAATGTACAGCCTAAGTGTGCGCATATCGTTCAACGGCCCAGATCGGGCATGGGGAACGAAGAGCTTCCATCACACCGCCTTTAATGCGAAGCGACGTACCAACGTCAGTCTAGCTAACAAGCACGTGAGACCGCGACCGGACATGTGACTAGCCTAAGTCAGCATTCATCTTGCCTGTGGCTTGATTAACTTGTGGCTAAAGCTCGCCTGTGACTACAGTTTGCCCACAGCTTGAATTCGCCTATGGCCAGAATTCGTCCTTAGCTTGAGCTCGCCTATGGCTCGAATCCGCCTATGGCTTAGGGTCCACCCACAGTGACCGCACAGATAAAAGCTGAAGGATAAGAGGCAATAGCAACAGGAGGAATATATGCACAAACACATTTAGGAAATAAAAAGAGCATAACATTCCTCCAGTTCTAAGACAGTACATTTAATAAAGTTATGACTTTACAATCAAACAAGTTATAACGTTACATTGAAAGCAAAATGAGACCAAATGTCTTAACACTACTTTAGCCCTGAGAGCTTAATCCAGCAAACTGAAGGACGTGAGTTCGGCTTTGACAGTGGCCACCCTTCTTGCGTGGTCCTCCTTCTGTGTTCGGACCTCGAAGGTGGAAGTGACAGTAGAATCTTCCTGACGTAGTGTCTCAAGATTTTGAGTTACCTCTTTGACAGCCCTACCAGCGTTCCAGCTCTCAAATTGGAGCCCCTTCAGTGTTGTCTCTGCTTGCTCCAACTTAGTCTTCAAACGGGCGATGGTGGTGGTAAGGATGTCCATCCGGGCCTGCAGCAAAAGCTGTCGGTCCGTCAAAAGGCCAAGGTGGGACTCCAAGTCACCAATATTCCACACCCACACCTCCTATTCCCACGTCCCCTGACGCCGAACGTGAGACAAGAACGGCTCCACGTCAGCCACCGGATCCACATGCAACAAGTGCTCCAAGCGTGTCAGCAGAGGTTCCAAGAAAAGCAGCCTCGTCATACAATGTGTAGCGAGTCGGGATTCACCTAGCCGCCTAAGGTCGGCCACGTGATCCAAGAGGGACCACTACAACAAAATACAACATTGCCAACGAAACAAAAACGTCGGCAAAAGCTTAAAAAACATCGGGAAAAATCTTTCCTGACGCAAAATGCAGCGTCGCTAACGCGTCGCCAAAAGTGTGTCAAGGAAAGTATTTGGCGACACAAATACACTGCGTCGCCAAAAGTACACTTTTGGTGACGCGTCATGCGTCGGGAAAAGTATATTTTTTAGCGATGCATAAAATTTTGCGTCGGCAAAAGTGTACTTTTGGCGACGCATGCAGCGTCGACAAAAGCTATGCGTCGGCAAAAGTATAGCTTTTAGCGACGCAAAATTGTTCGTCGCTAAAAACTATACTTTTGACGACGCAAGTTTGCGTCGGCAAAAAACTATACTTTTGACGACGCAAGTTTGCGCCGGCAAAAATACAGCTTTTAGCGACGCAAAGTGAAGCATCGCTAAAAGCTATACTTTTGGCGACGCAAGATAGTGTCGCTAAAAGCTATACTTTTACCGACGCAAGATAGCGTCGGCAAAAGTATAATTTTTAACAACGCATAATTATGCGTCGGTAAAAAATATAATTTTATCAACACTAATTTACATTGCCAAAAGTAATATCTTTTCTATCAACTACAAACCTATATTGAACCTGAACATCCACAAAAAACTTTACTCCCATTCACATCAACAAAAAAACCAAATATCAAATTATACTCCAAACAAATTGCATATTATGATAAACAAAGAATTTGCTCCCATTATAAAATAATTACATTCATTTCCATTTCCAAGTCAACACTCAAAGGCCTGTTTAAATATTCCAGTTTGCCATATTCAGTATTTTCCATTTCAGAGAATGACACATTATAAGATTTATAGGAAACTAAACTAAGTTGAAAAAAAGAAAACTTGAAGTGAAAAAACAGCACGATCAGTGAACATCTTCACAGATGAAGGTATATTCTCTGGTAGAGTTTTTGCGACTCTGTCTAACTCCTGCATTTGTTGCTTTGCAATCACTCTACCAGGGCCACAATACATATCCATAAGTGTAGGCATCGAAAATTGCCGATAGGTCCCCGAACATAGCTCGGTGTCAACGAGCGGCGATCGAACGTCACTACCCGGTTCACAAGAGCTCAAATGACGCCGGTGAGCGACTGA
>BQKN01064330.1:392512-404405 GCA_022839385.1 Asparagus kiusianus
AATCCAAGAGGTTTAACAAAGTTTTAATCAAGGGTTTAAGTTTGTTTAAAGTGTGTTTATAAGCTTTTAAGTATTTGAGTGTTTTGGTTTTGTGAATAAATTCCACAAGAGCTTGAGGAGATCATCTATTTGGTGTTTGAGCATCCAACTCTTCTCCTTCCACTCTTGATCTATTGAGAAGTTTTCTAAACTCAATCAAGCTTTATATTTTATATTGTTTGATTGACATTTTATTAAGCTAGTGTTCATATTGAGTTTAGTTGATTTTATTTTCTTTTTGTTTACACATACACAACCATTGAGCTTATTGTATTTACATTCATAGTATAATTAGGTTGTGGGATTGTGTAACTTAGAGAGTGAGCTTATAATTCGTTCTCATCCATTATAGAGAACAAACACTTTGTATTGTGCTTTATTGTGAGATCACTTTGTAATACACTTGTACACCGACAGAAGTGGGTGGCGAGAGTCGGGGATCTTCCCAAGAGGAGTGGCATCGGTTGACGAACCTAGGGAAAAGTTATAACCGAGTAATTGAGGGAGACACGTCTAGTTCAACACTTGAGAGGGTGTAGAGTGGGATTGCAAGAGTGTTTGGGTTGTAGAGTTTTCGGTAAACTAGAAAACCGTATTGTGTGTAGTAAACGTTATTCGGGTAAATATAGAAAATCCGATTATGATAGTGGAGATCTCCTCTAGGTGAGGAGCGGAGACGTGGGTCAAGTGGTTAGACTGAACTCCGTGATCATATTGTTTTTGTTTGTGATTGCATTGGCGTTCTTATTCTTGTATTCATATCTTATATCGCCTTTATATATTGCTCTTCATATTGCCCTATCTCTTTTGTAGTTTGTTTATTTTACCCTTTTGTTAGTTTATATATCTTTGCTCATATAGTTGTAATATCTCTTTGCTAGGATATATTCATTTGTTCATATTGCTTATCCTAGCTCATTTATCTTGTTGTATTTCATACTTGCTAAGATAACTTATTAATTAGTTTTAATTGGCATAAAATCAGATTAGAATAGCATAAGACCCTAATCACCCCCCTCTAGGGTCTAACAGCCTACGCGTTAGCAATGGTTTGTTTGGTCTTCATTATCTCCGAAGACAGGCGAGAGATACTGGAGTCAGCTTTTTGGTGCTCTCGGCTTACTCACTCGTCCTCGGCCGTAACGTGAGCCAGTTCTTCCGACATCCTCACCTCCAATGACATTGTCTCCTCCAGTCTACGATCGCACTCCTCCAATGCTGCTTGAACCTCGTCGGATGCAAGACGAAGGATTTCAGAGTCCATGGCGGGAAGAGCGAGCAGCTGCCGAATAGCCCGCTCTGCCTCTTTCGAATGCTTGAAATACGGATTGGTAGTGAAGAGACAAAGCATCTTGATCAAGAAGCCCATGTGATAGTCAAGAGCCTCCTTGAACTCCTCGAAAGGACAACTTTATTCTAATGCAAGCTTGACACTGTCAGCAAGGGTATCTTTCAGGTTAGCAAGGGCTCGATCCACCGCTCTCTTGCGAGAACGAGCCAAAGGAGAGTTGTTAGCTTCCTCGACCGCAGACATTACCACCGGAGCCATGATCGAAGCGTTGGTAGCCATGACAGCAGAGGTGGTGGTAGATACCACTGAGACCGAGACACCGACTGACACCGCTTGGATCTCGGCCACAGATCTGACTGCTAGGATCATGAGAGTTTCATAAGGGAAGATTGGCCAAATGAGGTCATTGAATCTTATCTCAATGAAAGAATGCTCAGAAAGTCACTACGGGAGGGTTTTAATCATATTGGAAATGATTAAATAGCCACAGTGAGAAGTTCTTAATCATTTTATGATGATTAAAAATGAATTATTCGGATGATTGGTCTCCATCCGGGATAATCAGCCGATCTTGGGTTATCCTTAAAAATACTATGGATAGCATTCTTCAGAAACTTCCCATTAAATAGGTTATCCCGAACGTACTAGGGATAGTACTTCTTCAGAAATTTCTCATTTATTAACATCATGAGTTTGTCACCATTTTGGGTGACCAAACGATATGCATCGTTTGAGTAGACTGTCTCTATCACAAATAGTCCTTCCCATTTTGGTTGGAATTTGCCTTTCTTCATGAAATTGAGTATCATTGGTCGTCGGATTACATGGACCAAGTCTCCTTCCTTAAAGCTTCGCTGTCGGACTTTCTTATCGAAAGCCTTGGAGATTCTAGCTTGATAAAATTGAATTTTTTGTTCTTTGAGACGCTTTTAATGTTGTTCATCAGTCATCATCTCTGTTGTGAGAGCAATACACAAGGATAGAATTTGAATCTCTAACGAGAGGATGGCTTCACACCCATATACGAAAGAATATAGAGTTGCCGCAGTAGGCATGCAGACTGTGGTGTGATAGGCCCAGGGAGTTTCGCCATGTTTGTCATTCCAGTTTCATTTGTTAGTTTCAATAACTTCGACAAGATCTTTATAATTGTCTTGTTAAAGGCCTCAGCTAATCCGTTTACAGTGGGATTGTATGCTATTGACGAGACGTCTTTAATTCTGAACTTCCTGTAGAATTTGATGAAAGCGGTACTGACCAACTAAGGGCTGTTGTCATGCACGATTCACCTTAGAATACCATATTGGTAAATAATATGGTGTTTGATAAATTTGATGATGTAGCTTGTCTTTACTTCTTTGACTGGAATCACTTCGGCATATTTGGAGAAGTAATCAGTAATTGTCAGGATGAAGTGGTCACCTCTAACTAACGGTGGGAAAATAGGACTGACAATGTCTATCCCATTGTCTCAAATGGCCATGAGGTAGCCAAAGGGTGAAAATGCTCTACGGTTAGTGCATGTAATTTGCATGTACTTGATACGCGTGGCATCGCCAGGCGTAGTCAACTGTGTCCTTAACCATGGTTAGCCAATAATATCTTATTCTTTTGAGTCGATCGAAGAGATTAGGACCGGGTTAGTGCGCACCACAGGTTCCATCATACGCTTCCTTAAGAGCTTCCTCTGCCTCTTTGGTTGAAAGACATCGGAGTAGTAGACTGTCGTATGCACGACGATATAGTGTCTGGGTCACCATATTAAAATAAAATCTCGGTACTCTTCGCTGGACCGAGTCTCTTTCTTTTATATCTTCTGGTAAAATATTATGCAAGACATAATCAATAATAGGGAAACACCGGTCTCAGGGTTCGAGTTCAATTCTGGTCGTATGCGCTTCTTTAGCACCCAAGGCGCACTCTGGTATGAAGAGTTGATGAGTTCTCATAGTGACCAATTATTCCATCTCGAGGGACTATGCCAGAGATACTGTTAATGTCACCAGTACATCTGCATATGCATTTTGAAGATGCGGGATGTACTCGATAAAAAATCCTTTAAACAAGTCTGCCATCTCAACGGCTGTCTTGTGGTATAGAATCAGGCTCTGGTTTCTGACTTCGTACCCTCCACGCATTTGGTTGACTATTAGTTAAGAATCACCAAAATCTTCGAGATACTCGAGTCTCAGCTCTTTGGCGAAACTAAGTCCAATGAGCAGCGCATTATACTCAGCTATATTGTTGAAGCATTTCCTAATTAATGAGGAGGCTCGGGGTATCACATGCTTCTCTGGGAAAACTAGGACAACTCTGACTCCCATAGAGATTTTAGAATTACTAGGAACACTAACCACATTGGTTGCTCGAGAAGCACCATCAAAGTATAATTTTCACACTTGGCGATGTAAGGTAGTGTTGACTTCGTGGGTTTCATCCAGTAAATTTTCATATAATTCAGCTATGTTCGTTATAGGGTTAGCCGCTAGAAGATCACAAATCGTTTATCCTTTAATCGACTTCTGTTACTTTAAGTGCAGGTCGTATTGGGATAAGATCAAGGCTCATTTTGCTAGATGCCAACTCATGGAGTCTGGTTACATCATGAATACCCGGATTGGGTTAACATTAGAGATGAAGAAAATCGTCGGCCCAATGAGGTAGTGTCGCATCTTTTGGATGGCGAACACCAAAGCGAGGCATTCCTTCTTGATCATTAGGTTCCGAGATTTGGTACCTACCAATGTTCAACTTAGGTAATATATCGCCTGCTCGTGACCGTTGTCATCATCTTGTGCGAGTAAAGCACTTAACGAGTTGTTTATCACTTTGATGTAAATCAAGAACAGTTTACCCTACTCTAGTGCTAAGAGAATAGGAGGATTTGTGAGATATGCTTTGATATCTTCAAATGCCTTTTGATAGGTGTCATACTAGATAAAAGATATGCCCTTCTTTGCGAGCTTTGAGAATGGTTGGCATTTCCCAGATAGGTTTGATATGAATCATCGAATGTAAGCGAGTCACCCTTGTTGTCCTCTGAGTTCTTTTAGGTTTCTTGGGGGTTGCAAATCATGTATCACCTTTAGTTTGTCAGGATCAATATGGATGCTCTTCATGGTGACAACGAATCTGAGGAATTTGTCGCTGGACATTTTGTAGAAATACTTGGTAGGGTTCATCTTCAATTGGTGACTCCGAATGAGATAGAACATTATCCTCAAGTCTTTAATGTGATCATCTTTGTTACGGCTTTTAATGATCAAATCGTCAATGTAGCACTTGACGATCTTTCGAAGGTGCTCCTAGAAAATCTTTGTTATTGCTTGTTGGTACATGGCACCTGCGTTCTTCAAGATGAAGGGCATGACCATGTAGCAGAAGACTCTAGGGGACGTTCTGAATGCAGTATGTTTTTCGTCGTCTGGATACATCTTGATTTGATTGTATCCTGAGAACCCATCCATGAAGGATATTCTCTTAAATCCACACGTGTTGTCAATGATGACATCTGTGATAGGGAGAGGAAAGTCGTCTTTCGGGCAGGCGGTGTTAAGGTCTCTAAAATCGATGCAGATCCTGATTTTCTTATTCTTCTTCAGAACTGGAACGATGTTCGCAAGCTAATCGGGATGTTGCTCTTCCCGGATGAAGCCTGAATCAATTAACTTTTTGACTTTAGTTTCGATTGCATCTATATTATGTGGCCGAAACCATCTTTATTGTTACTTGACAGGTTTAACATCTGGTTTGATGTTAAGGTGATGCATCACCACGTTTGGGTCAAGTCCTAGCATATCTTTGTAGTTCTAGGCAAAGACGTCGATTTACTCCCTGATGAGGGCAATCAACTCCTCTATCTCTTCTGGTGGGAGGCTTCGAGTTGGCTTCGTCGCCCATGTTTACCGGACCACTTTATCCTCAGTGGGAGGTTCTTTTTGTTCGAACCGATCACCATATTGGATGTTTAGGTGGTGGATCCATGGTTCTTCCAAAGTTGGTAGTTGATCATCTTCCCCCATTGTGGTGGGGTCGACAGTGGACATGTTCGACATCAAGCCCTTGAACATCTTTCCAATGTTGATGTTAGAGTCCCATTTTGAAGAATCAGACGAGTACCTATCTTTATTCGCTAACTAGTCAATGAATTGCCAGCAACATTCATCTTTGGATGAAGAGACATAGCCTAGACCTCTTCTGTACGGCATAGTAATTATCAGGTTTCCCCATTGGTACATAAGCAGCCTTAGCCAGAACTCAAGGACCTCAATCGAAGCAAAGTTCTTCCCCAAGTGTAAGATTGTATCCCTATTTTTTCATGAGGTTACACTCATTTGAGCTGTATTTAGACAAGTGAGGACCAATCTTTTCATTGTCTCTACTATCCCTTAAAAATGGGCTGGTAGTGGAGACATCTCCCCTTTACCGTAAATTATTTCCTTTTGACCCTTTTTCTTGGCAAGAAAGACTAGGGTCATCCTGAATGAGCCTTGTATACGCTTCTTTGTCACACAAGATGAATGGAGCAGCATGTGTAAGTCAGGGTCATCGTATAACCCCTTCATTACCTTATTAAGAGAAGGCGAGTACTCTAAATCGTCATTTATTTTAGTTTCAGTAAGTTGCCAATAACAACTACGGTCTGACGATTCTCCACTGTCAAGATTGATTACAAATGGTACAATGTAATTTAATACAAAACCGCCATCGTAATCAAGCCCTGCTTCAGTATCATCTTCTTCTCCACTATTGGTGCCTTGGGCCAGTGGTTCAGTATTAAATTCAGCACCGTAAAAAAAAAGAGTCAGTAAAATAATTTTCCAATCCTTTAAACGGTTTTTTATTCGCGACCATCGTTTTGGCCTCACTATTAGTGTCTACATATTTGAGACACTGATGGAGGGTGGAGTGGAATATAATATTACTATGGATCTAGGGTCGACCCAATAATAAGTTATAAGAGGTCTCTACTGTTGGCCTCTTTATTTTGATGATGTTTAACAAACAATTTATCACTAATGTTGTTTGTCTAGTATTTGTGTTTTCTTATTTATTGTAGACAAACAACATATTGGAGGATGGATAAAATTGCGCTTCAACGATCATATCCAATGGAGGTTGGCGGAATGTCGGTGTGAAGCCATGCAATTTAAGTTAAAGATTCAAGTTCCCGCTTCATCCGTAAGATTACCAAGTCAAGCTTATTGAAGATCAAGATTGCTTGGGTATATTATTTTAGATTTATATTATGTGTGTTCAATACTTTAAGCTCAATATCATATACACAGACATTTTAGTTTTGGTTTCTATGTATATATAGTTTTATATATACATACAAGTTTTTAGTTATCTATGTGTATATATATATAGTTATATATATATACATAAACGTTTTTGGGTTTCCATGTTTATAAATATGAGATTACATATTTCATATTTATTATTGTATTTTAGAAAATATTGCATAGAATATGTATATTTGTGAAAATATTATGTTTCTAGTTTATAGACTTCATAACAACTTTTTATATCCTTTATTAAGTCTATAAGAACGTTTGAAAATGTTTCAAAGTTGTGTTTATGTCAAAACATCAAATTTCATGTATATCAACTTTTCATGTTTTGGACATACTTGTAAAATACATGAGTTTTCACAATTAGGAAATGCAATTTTAAAAACTTCTTCGTTTACATGTTTATATTTATATATACAAACATTTCTCCAAGATTTACTAATTTTCGAGTTGTTTTGTTATTTTCAATTGAATTTACAAAAACGAATTTTCAGCAGTTTTTTAAAAACTATTTATCTGTGTTCAAACATTTATTTTTATCAACTGGGAAGGTATTTTTGCAAAATTCCTTTTCTAACATGTTTACCTACGTGTCTAGAACCGTTCCGCAAAATTTCATGATATTTTGAGTTATTTTACTATTTTTAATTGATTTTATAAAATCAGATACGCAAGTTTCCAGAATATGTCAAAACCTAAAATTGTTCGTGCATGTTGCTACAATACGGTCGACCGCCACGGTCGATCATGCTACAGTGTGGTCAACCGTGACGGTTGACCGTATACAGTCCAGAGAGCAGTTTTATAGTTTTTCTTCTCGCTGTCGACCGTGACGGTCGACCGCCAATGTTATCGTTGCACAGTAACGATAACTTGCTGATTTTTATCTTTTAGTGGTTTTTTGGGTTGTTTTCTTCTATCCTATATATATCCTATTTTATTTCATTTTAGAAATAATAAGAGTATTTTAAACAAGTATTAACAAGGGTTTATGTTTGGTTTAAGTTTTGTTTAAAAAGCTTTTAAGCAAATTGAGAGTTTGTTTTGTGAAATCAATTTTACAAGAGCTTGAGGAGATCAACCATTGGTGTTTGAGCATCCAACTACTCTTCCTCTACCTCTTCATCTATTGAGAAGTATTTCTAAACTCTTATCTAGCTTTACATTTGCATATTTGTTTGATTATCATTTTATTAAAACTAGTTTTGTATTGAGTTTAGATTTGATTTACCTCTTTGTTACACACACCCATATTGAGCTTATTGTATTTTCGTACATAGTATATTGGGTTGGTGAGAGTTGTAATAATTAAGAGTGAGATTACATTGAGTTCTCATCTATTGTAAAGAACAAATCATTTGTTACATTGAGAGTGTTGTAAGGTTTTCGGTGAGTTAAAAAACCGAGTGTGTTGTTGTGAAGTTTTCGGTGAACTAAAAAACCGAGTGTGAGGAGTGAACATTGATCGGTGAGCGTTGAAAACGAACATTGTGAGTGATTATAAACGTTGATCGGTGAACGTTGAAAACTGACATTGTGAGGTGTAAACGTTATTCGGGTGAGCGTAGAAAGCCCGGTTGTGATAGTGGATTTCTCGCTAGGAGTGAGGAGCGGAGACGTAGGACGGAAGGTCCGAACTCCGTGATCATTTGAGTGTGTTTGAGTTTGTCATTGGCACATTTGCTTTTGTATTTATCTTATATTGCTAATTGTGCATTGCTCATTTATTTCATCCACTATCTTATTTATGTTTATTTCACCCTTGTGTTAGTTTATATATCCTTGCATATATTTTTATCATATAGGATATATCTCATTGTTCATATTGCTTATCCTAGCTCATATATCATGTTGTATTTTATACTTGCTAGGATAACTTATTAATTAGTTTAATTAGCAAAAAATCAGATTAGATTAGCATAAGACCCTAATCACCCCCTCCCTCTAGGGTCTAACAATTGGTATCAGAGCTTGGTGCTCTTTGATTTAAGGTCTAATCGCCTTGAGTTAAAGATCCAAGTTATCTTTTTGTGCTAATCTTATTTTGATTGCATTTGTATCTTGCTTGCATATTTTTACAAATTATGGATATGAAGGTTGCATCTTGTTTATGCTATGATTCTAGTGTTGTTCCTAAATTTAATGTTTTCCTCTATGCTTAATGGTGCTTTAGATTAAAAATATCGATTTATGGGAAGTCATTGATTGTGCTTATATTGTGCCCACGTTAGAGAAATCCAAGTGGAGCAAACATGATAAAAGAATGTTTAATGAACAAGATTTTGTTAGAATATTTGTTAAATGCTCTTAATTCATCTATATCTAACAAGTTTGTTCATTTTGATAGTGCTTATAACTTATGGAAACTTATTGAAGCACATCAAGGGGACCTGGAGGTAATCCGACATAGTTTGGAGGATTCTTCTTCAAGTGATATTGGAGCTTTATTATGCACACGAGCACTAGGTGATAGTCCTAGTGAGGTTTGCGAGTTCGAACCCGATAATGATTTATCTAGTGATGAACTTGCTTGTGCTAGTGATAAATTATTGCATGCTTACAAGAAATTACAAAATGATTTCATTGATTTACAAAGCAAGCATGTAATTTTAAAATCCGATCATAAGTCTTTAGCTTCTAAGTTTGATACTATTTCTAATGAGAATATGATCCTTAAAGAAAATAATAAAAATTAAAATTTGGATCATGATTCTTTAATTTCAAACTTTGGTAAGTTAACTCATGAGAAGGATAATGCCATGATAGAAGTAGTATGTATTAGAAATGAATTTGATTCTTTTAAGAATAATCATATATGCTCTACTTCTATTATCAATGATGTTGTATCTAATGATGAGTTGAATCATGTGAAAACCATATATCTTGTTTGGATTCAACCTTAAACACATGCATTGATAATCATAACAAGCTTATGGACTTGTGTGTAAAGTCTAATGCAAACTCTTCTAAAAAACCTACACACTATGCACACATGTATAACAAAGTCTATAAATGCACTAATTGCGGTCGTAAAGGCCACCTTGCTAGATTTTGTTATAATGCACAAAAACCCATCAAGCTTAATCAAGTTTGTGCATCCTATCAAGCTTCATCATCACGCTCACATGTACACACACGTATAGATCATCGTAAACATGCCCATATGTACAAATGTGAGTTTTGTGGTTGATTTGGTCATTTGGCCAAATTTTGTTTTGATTTAAAGAGAGTTTCATATTTGCAAAATAATTTTAAAAGACCATTCATGTTTGCAAATGTTTCTAATATTTTCCGTGCACAACCGTTTGGTCAACATAAGCAATGCTTCCTTTCTATTGTACTTATTACAATCGAAAGGGTCATTTGAGTAATTTTTGTTATGACCATGTTCGTGCACCATATGCGCCCAAGAGGGTTCATAACCCTAGGGCTTTGAGCTTAAATGATAGGGGTCATATCCCTAAATTTTTTCGCACCAATAGTATTTGGGTGCCAAAACCATTTTGATTTATTTAATCCAAGATTTTTTAATGTTTTTATTTTTCATTTCTTGGTTTTGAAAATTTTGTGTTTATGGATTTAGTTTGATTTATGATTTCATTTGGTTGATTCGTTTTCATTTGAAAACTTTTTGCATGATTATCATGTTTCTTTTCTTTTGATTTCATAAATCTACTTTTATACATGAGTTTTATATTTTTATGATGAGACACTATCTTCATATTGATATATTTATATGTGTTCTCATTATCTTTTTGTATGTGAGTTGTGTCTAGCATTTATGCTTGCTCACATATGTATGCCTTAGCCTTCATTTCATACATTCATGAAGCATTCTGATAAGGGGAGCAATCCCTATATATATATTTTGTTATACTCACCCATGCTTATTGATAGTGAGAGCTTTCGCTCTCTTCATTCCTTGTTTTCCCCTTTTTGATGTTGTCAAAGGGGGAGAAATATTGTGAGTATATATTTCCATGTCTATATGCATGTGAATTATAATTTATATATTCATTACCTTTCATGCATATATCCTTTTTGTAAATTGTTTGTCATCATCAAAAATGGGGAGATTGTTGGCCTCTTTGTTTTGATGATGTTTAACAAACAATTTATCACTAATGTTGTTTGTCTAGTATTTGTGTTTTCTTATTTATTGTAGACAAACAACATGTTAGAGGATGGATGGAATTGCGCTTCAACGATCATATCCAATGGAGGTTAGCAGAATGTCGGTGTGAAGCCATGCAATTCAAGTTAAAGATTCAAGTTCCCGCTTCATCCGCAAGATTACCAAGTCAAGCTTATTGAAGATTAAGATTGCTTGGGTATATTAGTTTAGATTTATATTATGTGTGTTCAATACTTTAAGCTCAATATCATATACACACACATTTTAGTTTTGGTTTCTATATATATATAGTTTTATATATACATACAAGTTTTTAGTTTCTATGTGTATATATATAGTTATATATATATACATAAATGTTTTTGGGTTTCCATGTTTATAAATATGAGATTACATATTTCATATTTATTATTGTGTTTTAGAAAATATTACATAAAATATGTATATTTGTGAAAATATTATGTTTCTAGTTTATAGACTTCATAACAACTTTTCATATCATTTACTAAGTCTATAAGAACGTTTAAAAATATTTTAAAGTTGTGTTTATGTCAAAACATCAAATTTCATGTATATCAACTTTTCATGTTTTAGACATACTTACAAAATACATGAGTTTTCACAATTAGGAAATGCAATTTAAAAAATTTCTTCATTTACATGTTTATATTCATATATACAAACATTTCCCCATGTTTTACTAATTTTGGAGTTGTTTTATTATTTTCAATTGAATTTACAAAAACGAATTTTTAGCAGTTTTTCAGAAACTATTTATCTATGTTCAAACATTTATTTTTATCAACTAGAAAGTGATTTTTGTGAAATTCTTTCTCTAAGCTATTCATCTACATGTCTATAACCTTTTCTCAAAATTTCATGATTTTTGGAGTTGATTTACTATTTTTAATTGATTTTATAAAATCAGATACGTAAATTTCCAGAATTTGTCAAAACCTGAAATTGTTTGTGCACGTTGCTACAGTGCGGTCGACCACCACGGTCGACCGTGTTACAGTGTGGTCGAGTGTGACGTTCGACCGTATGCAGTCTAGAGAGTAGTTTTATTGTTTTTCTTCTCGCGGTTGACCGTGACGGTCGACCGCCAATGTTACCGTTGCACAGTAACGGTAA
>BQKN01064330.1:404415-421848 GCA_022839385.1 Asparagus kiusianus
GACCGTGACGGTCGACCGCCAATGTTACCGTTGCACAGTAACGGTAACTTGCTGATTTTTATCTTTTAGTGGTTTTTTGGGTTGTTTTCTTCTATCCTATATATACCCTATTGTATTTATCATTTTAGAAATAATGAGAGTATTTTAAACAAGTATTAACAAGGGTTTATGTTTGATTTAAGTTTTGTTTAAAATGCTTTTAAGCAAATTGAGAGTTTGTTTTGTGAAATCATTTTCCCAAGAGCTTGAGGAGATCAACCATTGGTGTTTTAGCATCCAACTACTCTTCCTCTACCTCTTCATCTATTGAGAAGCATTCCTAAACTCTTATCAAGCTTTACATTTGCATATTTGTTTGATTATCATTTTATTAAAGCTAGTTTTGTATTGAGTTTTGATTTGATTTACCTCTTTGTTACACACACCCACATTGAGCTTATTGTATTTTTATACATAGTATAATTGGGTTGGTGAGAGTTGTAACAATTGAGAGTTAGCTTACATTGAGTTCTCATCTATTGTAGAGAACAAATCATTTGTTACATTGAGAGTGTTGTAAGGTTTTCGGTGAGCTAGAAAACCGAGTGTGTTGTTGTGAAGTTTTCAGTGAACTAGAAAACCGAGTGTGATGAGTGAACGTTGATCGGTGAGTGTTGAAAACAGACATTGTGAGTGATTGTGAATATTGATCGGTGAACGTTGAAAACCAACATTATGAGGTGTAAACGTTATTCGGGTGAGTGTAGAAAACCCGGTTGTGATAGTGGATTTCTCCCCGGGAGTGGGGAACGGAGACGTAGGACGGAAGGTCCAAACTCTGTGATCATTTGAGTGTGTTTGAGTTTGTCATTGGTGCATTCGCTTTTGTATTTATCTTATATCGCTAATTGTGTATTGCTCATTTATTTCATCCACTATCTTGTTTATGTTTATTTCACCCTTGTGTTAGTTTATATATCCTTGCATGTATTTTTATCATATAGGATATATCTCATTGTTCATATTGCTTATCCTAGCTCATATATCTTGTTGTATTTTATACTTACTAGGATAACTTGTTAATTAGTTTTAATTGACATAAAATCAGATTAGATTAGCATAAGACCTTAATCACCCCCTCTAGGGTCTAACATCTGCATTGATCACATAGCATGTGACCTCCGATTTTAAATCTCTGAGCTGGTACTTCACCCGGATTTTATCCAATGGCCTAGATTCTCTGGTGTTAAATCCATAGATAATAGTGCTTGTGGATGCTAACTTGCTAGTGGGAATTCTGGGATTGTGCATCAATTGGAGTAATATGAAGCTGACAGCGTTACCCGGATCTACTTGGATCTGATTGATAACACTAGAATCGATGTATCCGATGAAATACAACGATCTGTCGTACTTCGAATTCTTTACTTGCATGTCCTCCTTGGTGAAAGTGATGCATATAAATTGTTTGGCTATGAGGTTGCAATGTTGAGGTGATTGTTGACCTCTTTGTTTTGATGATGTTTAACAAACAATTTACCACTGATGTTGTTTGTCTAGTGTTTGTGTATTTCTATTTATTATAGACAAATAACAAGTTGGTGGTTGGATGGATTAGTAGGTGAAGCTATGCAAATTCAAGTTGAAGATCCAAGTTCAAGCTTCATCTGCAAGTGTACCAAGTTGAGCTCATTGAAGACCTTCATTAAGCTTGGGTAATTTAGTTTAGGAGTTTATATTATATGTGTTAGTACTTTAAGCTCAATCATATACACACATACACGTTTTGGTTTTGTACATATATAGTTATATATATACATATATGTTTTGGTTTGATAGTTTTCAAGTTTTACTATGAAACAATTGAATATAATTAGAAAACATATTTTTGTTTCATACTTACATGCATATTTATGATTTTATCAATATCAATTTTATTTAATTCAATGAAATCATGTTTTAGTGCATTATATGTGTATTTTGATAAAATACTATATTCATTATTTATAGACTTTATAACAATAGTTTACATCTTTCTTCAATTCTATAAAATTATTTTGTAAAGTTTCAAAACATGGTTTAGCCAAAATTTCAAAATTCACAAGTTTACATTTTCATGTTTTGGACTATTTGTAAAATGATGATATTTTTCATTTGGGAAGTCCTTTTTGGAAACCCTAGCTTTACATCTTTTGGAATTTATTTTTACATGTTTTTCATTTGTAAAATGATGATATTTTTCTTCATTTGTAAAATGATGATATTTTTTCATATGTTTACATTTTCAAGTTTATTATCATGTCTACAATCATTCCCCAAAGTTTTACATTTTTTGGAATTTATTTGTTATTTTTAAATAGAGTTTTAAAATCAGCATTTTACTTTCAAACCTGAAATATTTTGTATCAGTTTGCGGTCAACCGCCACGGTCGACCGCGCCTTTGTTTTTATCTACGGAGCCAACAGCAACTTTCGCGGTCGACCACTATGGTCGACCGTCAGGTCGAATTTTCCCACGGTCGACCGCCAAAGTCTCTAGAAAATTCTCAGCTTCGAAAGTGGCTCGCGGTCGACCGCCGTATACTCCAACGGCTATTTTGTACAGAATCTGATTTTGGATTCTGTGGGATTTTTGGTCATTTTGTTTTGGGTTTTTGCTGAAGTTTTGAGTGGGTATAAATACCCCATTGCCTTCAGCTCTTCTACAACAAGAGAGTGTTTTTAAAACAAGTTTAAAGAGTTTAAAACAAGGGTTTAAGTTTGGTTTAAGAAGCTTTTAAGCATTTGGAAGTTTGAGTTTGTAAAATCAATTTCACAAGAGCTTGAGGAGATTATCTATTGGTGTTTGAACATCCAACTATTCTCCCTTCACCTCTTGATCTATTGAGAATTTTTCTAAAGTCTATTTCTAGCTTTATATCTATTTATTTGATTATCATTCTTTAAAGCTAGTTTTTATATTGAGTTTAGATTTGATTTTATTTTCTCATTTCTTACACACACAACCATTTAGCTTATTGTATTTACATACATTATATAATTAGGTTGTGGAGAGTTGTAACAATTGAGTGTGAGCTTTCATTGTGTTCTTATCCATATTAGAGAACAATCATTTATTGTATTGTGCTTATTGTGAGATTCACTATGTAATACACTTGTATACCGAGAGAGTGTGTGGCGAGAGTCAGGGATCGTCCCAAGAGGAATGGCGTCGGTTGACGAACCTGGGAAGAGGTTGTATCCGAGCACTTGAGGGAGACACGTGTAGTTCAACACTTGAGAGGGTGTAGAGTGGGATAACAAGAGTGTGTTAGTTGTAGAGTTTTCGGTATACTAGAAAACCGTATTGTGTGGTGTAAATGTTATTCGAGTAAACGTAAAAAACTCGGTTGTGATAGTGGAGATCTCCTCGAGGTGAGGAGCGGAGACGTAGGTCAAGTGGTTAGACCGAACTCCGTAATCATATCGTTTTGTTTGTGATTGCATTGACGTTCTTATTCTTGTATTCATATCTCATATTGCCTTTGTGTATTGCACTTCATTTAGCCCTATCACATTTGTAGTTTGATTATATCACCCTTGTGTTAGTTTATATATTCTTGCATATATCCCATAGCATATCTCATTGCTAGGATATTGCTCTTGTTCATATTGCATATTCTTGCTCATTACATATTGTATATCTATCTTACAAGAGTAATTTATTAATTAGTTTTAATTGGCTTATAATCGGATTAGATTAGCATAAGACCCTAATCATCCCTCCTCAAGGGTCTAACAGTGATGACTCTGGTTCTTTAGGGATTAGCTTGATCTGAGTGAGGAACACATTAGAATCGGCTAAAGCTTCTTGCAAAGCCTTCTGGGTATCTTTAGATAGACGCAGTAACTCATATAGAGTTATCCTCACTAGGATGTTAGCCAGTTGGACTATAACATCGAAGCAGTATGGAATATTCGAACTTCTCGGTTTGTCTCTCCTAATCAGACGATTGAATCGAGACTACTTTGGGTTCTGAACCTCTTGGTGCTGGGGCTCTTTATCCTTCTGTTTAGCTGCAACCTCCTTTCATTGAGGAGTTTCTTCAGAAGGTTTGGTAGTGGTGGTTACCATCTCCTGCTCAGCTTGATCGTCCACCTTGGGATAGTTGAACCAATACTCGTTCCCACTTCTAGTGGTAAAAGCTTCATGCTCATCGTCAGAAAGTGGGAAGGTGGGGATCCCTTCGTTATTTTCCTCTATAATTGTTGTGGTAGCACAACAAGATTTCCCTTGGATTTCTTCTTGGAAGAAGACCATGTACATTGCTTATCTTGAAGTAGATCAGGATGAACCCAAAGGATTTTGACGTTGGAGGCCGTGTGTGGCACTAGGCCTTTCTGGCGTTACCCGTGAGGGTCTTCATTGAAAGTCTTCATCTCTACTTTCATCACGGGTTCCGGACAAAACCACATGAGGGGAACAGAGCTGAAGCTAATACTCGCTGTATTTGTACCCACCTTCTTTTCCTTAGGTTACTCTATGGTGATAATCCCAACATCAATTAAGGCTTGAATCTTGTCTTTGAGGGTATAACATGTTTTAGTGGGATAATGAACTGCTATGTAGAGTGCACACTATCATGGATCGATAGTCTTCTTGGCACCCTCGTAATCAATGATTGGGGGTAGTTTAATCTTGTTTTTCTCCAACAGGTAAGATACCGGGGACCTCAACATCCTTGAAGGAGTATTCCTTTGGGATGGCTCAGAAGCCTTCTATTTCCTTTGAGGTCATTTCTACCACTGAGGTGATTTCTACTTTGGCGCCTATTGTTGTAGCTGCTATTACTGTTGCTATTGTAGCTAGAAGGCCGAGTTAGCATCCACTGCATTTGCTTGCATATTGCCTTTACCACGAGGGATGAAGTTCTTCTTTGGGGCATTAGCCGTTGGTTGACCTCTTTTAACCTTCTTCCTTTTAAGGAATCGTTTGACTTGCTCCCCACGCACCTTCAATTCTTTCCAAGTCTTGGATGGTGCTACACCCATAGCTTCCAGTACGTCTAAGAAAAGATTGTTGTGACATGTTTGGAGGATGAATTCCTCTATGATCGGATCTCTGAAGTTCATTGCCTTATTCTAAAAGCGCTTGCCAAAATTCTCGTCAGATTCTCTGTCCTTTTGCTTCTCATCAAGCAATGTTTTGATTGATACCTCAGTATCATCATCGAAGAAGTTTGTGAGAAACATGCTCTCCATGTCATCCTAGCTATTGATACTTCCTGGCTTGAGATGGTGGTACCAATCGAAGGCAGCTCCGCATAAGGTGCCGATGAATGATCGGACCATCAATGGTTTGTTTTCGGATATCAAACCTAGGTGAGACTTGAAGTAAATCAAGTGCTCAGTAGGCGAACTTCTTCCATCGAACAGTGTGAAGTTGATTAAATTAAACTTCACCGGATATAGAATTGACTCTCACTCTCTTGGATAAGAACATAGGATGCCTGTCTGCTTCAACTCTTGAGCAGACATCAAAGCATTGATCTTGCTCTCATAGTCTTTCATCTTCACATCTTCACCTACATCTCTCTTTTGGCGATTTTAGGGAATACAAATGGGACCACCCCTAGTGTTGGTGTTGTTGATGGGGCCACCGCCAGCGTTGGTATTACTGTTAGGGCTACCCCCAGCATCTTTGTCGTCGGGAGGGGTATCGGCATTAATATTCTCCTCCAATTATGGGTCGCTGTCTATTTGATTGGTAGTGTTACGATGACTGGATTCACTATGCTGATTTGATAACTTTTAAAGTTGTTAGGCATGTAAATCATTGATCTGTTGTATGGCTATTTCCATATCGATTTTAAAATATTCATTCTGTTTGGCTAAGGCCTCTTGAAGGAGTTGAGACATCTGCTTAGTAGTGATCATGAATGATTCTTAATTTCATCCCATACTAGATATCATATTGTCTGAAGCGATTGCAGAGTTTGTATCTGATTCTTCATCATATGAGGAATGCCCTCTCCTCGGTCTAGGTTTGATAGTCTCGGACCGTAACCAAGTAAGACGCTAAGATGCCCCGGGCAAAGGATAGGGGCTGGAATGCCAGGTTGACTTCCCCTTGTCAGTCATGTTGATAGTAACCCCGGGAATTCATTAGCTTAACTAGTTGATCTTCTTTTGAAGAAGCACCTTAGCTTGGGTTTGGATCCTTCAATGGAGATCCTTTCGAATACTGAGACCCTACGTGGAGAGGTCTTGGGGCAGCTACATTCTGATAATACTGCCCTGATTAACCTCTCACAAGGGCAGTGAGAGTCTGATCCTGGAGTACTTCTCTTTCGAGATTTATTCGTACCCTCAGTCTTATAGTACAACTCATCGGCATTGTGGCCGGAGCAACCGATCGGTTATTTACTTGAATTTTTAGGTATAGTGTCGTCTTCTATCAGACATATTTTCTTCTAAATAGGTAACACCTTGCTGGCATTCGCAGGAGTCACACGTCTAGAATCACACCCTCATGAGGGTGAAACCCTAATAGGCTACTAATTCTCGATACACACCCCAAAGCGGGTGGTTCTTGGAATCAATTTGTTAGGAGTGCGTGTACAACCCCCAATCTGAATAGTTGCTAAGGATTTATTCAGCGGACCCAAGCACTCTTTGACAGGAGTCTTGCCTCGATCTTCGTGTAGAGCACCCAGGCGATCCTTCAACATAATTTTAAATTTGGATAGATCCACTTAGCCGTAGGGCTTCATGAGAGCAACATGAGCGAGATCAGAAGTTAATGGAGGCTGAGAAGTAGCCTTGGAGCTAGAATTAGATGAGAGACACGACTGGTGTCTCTCTCTAAGTGGAGGCATCTTAGCTATTTTCGACGCCATTTTTGGTGCTGTTTTGGCATTTGGCACCCAAACTTGCTTAGATTTTTGTGATTCTTTGACCACCTCTTTCTTTTGCAGCTCTTGTGCCTTTTGCACAAGGATTCCTACGTGCGCAAGAAGTGTGCGGCACTTCTAGATGCGCTCCTCAAGAGTAGAATGAGTTTGTTTGACATAAACCCATTTGTTAGTTGATAGTTAGGAGGAGGAACCCATTATTTGATGTGGTGATAACTTAGTGGTTCGGCGCCTTCTGAATTCTAGGACTGCTTGATAGCAGAGTCTATCCACCTGCTCCAGCGCTTTGGCAAACTGACGAGCAAGACGTTAGCACCGCCTATGACGAGCCATCTTCATAAAAATTAGTGCGCTTTCGATGGGCAACTCCTTAACTTATGAGGAGTTGTCACGAGCATCAGATCCGGCTTCCAGAGAGGAGTTTTCAACAACAATTAGGTAAAAATTAACACCTTGGGCCTTCAGATCTGAAGACCAACGAACCTTCTTCAGGGAAGTGGTCTTCCTGTGCTTGCAAGGAGAGGAAGATCTACACGAGGAGGAGGAGGAGACATACTCCTCGGACTTTTGTTGGTTGAACTCATATTCTACCTCTTCATCCATAAGGATCTTGATCAGGCTGCGACACGACAACCTCGACAACGAGGCTGTTTACTCCCACTGTGGTCACCAGTATGTTCGCATCGAAAGTTGGTTTATTCATTGCGGGACTCATTATGACTTCAGTCTAAGTTCAAAAAAAAAGAAAAAACTTTTATAAGTCTCCTTACACAATGAAAGTAAAAAAAGATTACAACTTTCTTGAAAACACACACAAAGAGATCGGTTATCGGTCTTCTACTTATGTAGGATCTTTGTCAGTGCCGGGGTTTATCCATGGACCACCAAATGATTAGATCTGATTGACTTTGTTGCCTCGCAATGGAGACAGGAAAGTAAAGTGATTATCACAGCAACGGTGAGATAAACACTCTTCTCGAGATCATAACAACGGTGCGATCTGAAGGGAAGCAGATGAACGGGGCTAAAAGAACTACAGATCTATCAAACTCACCTTCTTTATGTCGAAGAAGTCACCAAGAACTTGCTTTCTCCTTACTAAAATTCATGCTCCTCTACTCTCCAATTCTATAGGGCTTCACCGTTTTCTCAGAATTCTAGATCTGTGTGAATGAAGGCCCTAAAGCTGTATATATAGGTTTCAGAAGCTCTGTTTTCAGATAAGAATGAATGATTTGATCTTATCCGCAATTGTAACCACTTAACCACATTCAAAGATAATCTCAAATCAGTTGGAGAGGCTGTAGACTGAAGGAAACCTAAAATCTTATCAAAAAAAGGTTCTCGGGTGGCCATTCACCAAGATGTTGTTTGGTATGTTTTGACTATTTTACCTCTAATACTCCCGTCTGATTTCGGAATGACATGATTCAAAATGCGTTGGAAACCTAGAGAAGAGACCTATAACTTTCTATAGATGAAACACATATGGAGTGAGTGAGACACGAGTGGGGCTCTATGTTTTGTGGCTAAAATGTAACTCTCGATCGAGTCGTTTCTTCGTTATTTCACTGTCCCGCTGATTCATATGTTATGCAAACTTGCTTCATGTGCTTGTTAGCATCTGTACGATATCAGATAATCCTTCACGAATTGTGTTTTCTCAATGGGCATGGTCTCCAGTACTCCTTTTCCCTTTATTAAGAGAAGATAATAGGATCTAGTTTCTTGTTAGTTGCTCTAGCAATTCTGACTCCTTTAGGAGTTGGGAACTTCACCATTTGGTGATAAGTGGATGGAACTGCATGCAAGCTATTGAGGATAAATCTTCCTAAAATAATATTATAGGTCGACTTGAGGTTCAGTACCAGAAATAAAGTCTAAATAGTGGATTGCCGAGGGTAATCGCCAACTGTGAGGGGGAGAGTGATCTTACCCTCTAGTAGGAGCAAATGTCCTATGAATCCAATGAGTGAACCCCGACAGGGTTGCAACTTAGACTTGTCAATGTCCATCTGATTAAAGGAGTCGATGAATACGATATTCGTTGAACTTCCTATGTCGACCAAAATCCTCTTGAGTTGAAAGCCGTTGATATCAGCCGAGATGATGAGGGGGTTGCCATGAGGTGTCTCAATGTCACTCAAATCCGAGTCATTAAAGGAAATGGGTTGGTCCGTCCTTGGCTTTTTGTCAAATAAGTTGACTTGCAGCACTCACATGGCATACTTACTTTGAGCATCGGTGGACATTCCTCCAGCTACAGGGCCACTGCTAATAGTGTTGATGACACCATTGGTGCTAGTCTTAGCAGATCGGGTGTATAGCGGCTGTTTGGGGCGAGGTGATCTAGATCGAGACTTTTGGCTGGATCATTCCGGGATGGGTTCTTTTCGGTCTCGTTGGGGAACAAGCTTTTTCAAGTATACTCTCTGTACCAAGTCTTAAATATCTCCCTAAAGGACTCGGTATTCATTGGTAAGATTGTGTGATGTCGATGATATCAAAAATATTACCTTGTATCTCGGGATCTAGGATATAACTTCATGCAAGGAGGAACAGAATTGAGGTACTGTAAAACCCCAAAATTGTTAAATAATAAGGGATAATTTGAATTAATGTGTGATTAATTGTGATAATTGGATATTTAGCATGATAAATATCATTAAATGATGTTTGAGTAAGACATTAAGTGATTTAATATCAAACCAGTTCATATATGTGAGAGAAACGAGTCAAAACATGCATGAACACAAAACATGCACAAACAATCTGTTTGTAACCTTAGTAGTTGACTACTATCCAGAGTAGTCGACTAGTAAGGCGATTAGTCAACTACTCTGAGTAGTAGTCGACTAATCTGGCTGATTCTCTAGTTTCCTTTTTGGATTTCGGGTCTGTTTGGGTTATTTCGGGTTTGCCTCTATATAATTTATATTTTTCCATGAAAATTAAGTTCTTTTTATCAGAGTGTTCAAACCTTAGCAGCCACCTTCTCCTCCCCTAAACCCTAGATCAATTTTGTGAGAGTTCAAGAGCTTTTTGAAACGAGATTTCGATTTGGATTTGGCATGTGGCTTAGGGATCTAACTTGGTTTTGCATCCTTCAGGTTTTCAACAAGTTTTCAGATCAGTTTTATCTATGCTAACCCTACTCCCATGTTTTTAATTGTTTTATTAAGTTTTAATATGGATTTATTGAGCCTAATCAACTATTTTGAGTATAAAAATTAGTTCTTTTATAATATATGAGTTAAGAATCAAATATTTTTGTGTTTAAAAGTTTATGAAAAAATAGTTAGAGGTAAATTAAGATCTGGAACTAATTAAACATGTGATTTATCTTAGTTTTGATGATTCTATCGACATTTTAATGTTTTCATACATGTTTAGAGCTTACATGTAATATTTAATGTTATAATTCTTGATTCATGTGTTAGATTAACTTCAGAGATGTTAAACATGATATTAAAACGTCTTATACATGTTTTACAGTAAGTTAAACAAGTTAGAAGCATAAAAACCTTAAAACCAGAGAAACTGAATCTGTTTAACATAAAGTAGTCGACTAATATCTGGAATAGTCGACTACTCCTTTCCTGATGCGACTCACAGAAGTGTTTTTCATAGCAGAGAAGTCGACTAATGTTCATTTTAGTCGACTACTCACACTTAATCTAGTTTTCCCAGTTTTTAGATGGGCTCATAGTAGTCGACTACTCAGCGAAGTAGTCGACTACTATGACCTACTTTTTTGAGTTTGTGCAGGTGCATATTTTGAGTCGTATTCATTTGGTTCGAGGGATTTTCTCGATCAACCCAAGTTGTATTATGATGTTTGTGACTTGTTTAACACCTGAGATGTCTGTGAACATGAGATATTGGATCCGCACATCGAGATACATGCACGAACACATGACTACATGTTCCTAAACGAGTTTACATGAATAGTTAAGATGTTTGACACATGTTAAGTTGATAGTGTTGGAATAACACACACATAATACATTATTCATTAGTTGTGGATGCTCAGTGTGGACGTTTTTCCCGTAATAAGACCTCGGCTGAACCACACTAGGAGTATTTGGATGTTTTTCCCGTAATGAGACCTGGGCGGTACCAATACTCAAAGATGATCGAGAAGTTTTCAGGTTGGGTTGATATGCCTATACTCCATGGTACGATCATCTGGATGCATAATGCGGAATAGGGGAGATAAAACCTATTGTCCTAGAACGATTAAGTTAGATGTGAAATCCAAATGATATTGTTAGAACCTTACAAGAGTATCGTGTTACGTGATAAAGACACATATGCATAGTTATAGTTTGTTCCCATGTTAGATTACCCAAGAGTAGAGTGCACATTGGATACATGGCATATATGGTAGGGCCTATGGTGATGTTTGAGTTGTATGATATTTCCTTGTGACTGTGCCAACTACCCGAGGATAGTTCAAGATGTGACATTAGCTCTATATGGTTGAGGTTTGGAGCTGTTGTACTTTCTTTTATGTATTGTTTTCATTCATAGGATTGGAATTGGTATTTAGCGATTCACTATTTGAGACATGGTATATGCATGAGGGTTTTCTTGTTTGGATTATTTCGCTCGATATACTAATTATCATGTTGTGGGTTTCTAAATACCAATCTCCATTTAGAATTATATGAAAAAATTTATATCTATATGTATTAAATAGTATTTTCTTATAAACTCCTACTCCTTCCCCTGGGGACGGTGGAGATGATCTCGCTAGCGCCTTGATGCTTGTTATTTTCCCTCTTTTCAGGTAGCGAGTCAGACGCACAGAGAGTCGCAGGTTGATAGAGTTGCATCTTAGCTTCAATCTATTATTTTATATTTGTAGTTATTTACAGAGCTCCACAGTAGTTGTTTATTTTTAGACTTTAGAGATTGTGATTTCATATTGTAGAGGCATAGTGCCTTAGAGAGATTTCATTTGACTATTGTGATGAGACACGCTACATTAATTTCATTTTCAGAGATATTTTATTTATTTTCAGTTGGGCCCTAATGATGTTGGTTATCTGTACACTTCTCTTGTGATTACTATGTTTTATTGTTTTATTTCATTATTATTGCATATTTGTACTTTCACCTGTTTATTGATTCCACTAGAGAAATAGTAATTATGATGGTGAAACATGTTATTGCACGATATTGGTGCATGGCAGGTTTGACATTCCGGTATTTACCTTGGACTGCAGCCTTGTGTGAACCCTAGGGCATCATAGTTAGTATCAGAGTTTTAGTTCTGATATCCTTAGGATTGTAGGTAATAAAAATTATCTTTAATCCTTATTAGAAAAGTTCAGAACAAAACTGCTATAACCTCGCCTGAAATAGCAAAAAGGGGGAAAACACTGATATCTCTCAAACCGTAAGGAATTTGGTAAAATAGACAAAAGCAAACTGAACCTTATATGGTCAATTTGGTCGGCTTCGTCTCGTCGAGATAGCTGATTTTTATATATAATTCGTCCAATTCCAACTTACGGTTTGAAAGTTATGGCCTATTCTTCGAAGCATGTTCAGTAGCTCGCCTAAAGGCTAAAGCTCGCCTGTAAAGGCTGAAGCTCGCTTGCAAGGAAGTTCGTCTACAAGGATAGAGCTCACCTAATAGTGTTGAAGCTCACCTAGATGAGATTCACCTGCACAGCTCGCTTGCACAGCCTCGCCTGCACAGCTCGCCTACACAGCTCGCCTACACAGGCTCGCCTGCACATTGAACCAAGCTCGCCTAAAGGCTTGAAGCTCGCCTAAAGATTGAAACTCACCTACTTTACCCAGGCTCGCCTGACAGCTCGAAGCTTGCCTGTTTGGCCGACTCGCCAGCACGAAGGTTCGAACTCACCTGAAAACCAAGCTCGCTTGACAGCCTGCACCTCACCTGCACGGACTAAGCTCAGAAGCCCGCCAGCATTGTCAGCTACCCACTTGGAGTATGGGAACAGTTACATCAGTGGTCAAATCCCACGAATTAAGAGAGAAAGCATGGCACTCCTCACCTAGCAAGAATAGGGCAGCTAACAGGACCCCCTAATTGGTCACATCCCACAGCTAGGGTGGCTGGCTCCCTCACCCTAACTAGTGGTCAAATCTCACAAATCAAGAGATGAACCATGCCATCCCTTCCATATTTAAAGCCACTTTCAGCCAACGTGAAAGGGGTTGATTAGCTACTGCATGCTTGGCCGGCTAATCTTCCAAAAGGTTAAACCTTGACTCATTTGCTAAAGGATCCCTCATTTGAAGAGACTCGTCTGAACTCTCAGACTTGAGGCTCTTAGGCTCTTTGGAAGCTCTTGTGTGGTAGCTCACTTCAAGCAATCCATCGACAAGCACAAGCCCCCCGTTTGGCCTCAGGTATAGTCGAACTCAACCCCACGAGCTTCTACTGGGTACTGAAGCTCGCCTGCAACTTCGCTCGGATCGTCCAAAGGAAGCAAACTGTGTGCGAGAATCGAACGAGGCATCCTATAGCTACCGAAAGTCCCCACGTTAAACAAGGAGGGCATTCCCTCCATTTCTGTTGTAGTTTTCGATTCATTAGTTTGTAATAAGCTATTCTTATCAATACAAACGAAATCCCTGTTTCGGGAGATCAAAATTCACACCTACAGAAGATGGCGACCATAGTGGGAGAAATCGTTCATTCAGATGAATTGGTGGTGGCGCAGTTCGACGAAGTTGCGGAAGGGAATTTCTACAATCACCCGAATAATGTTTACACCACACAATACGGTTTTCTAGTTTACTGAAAACTCTACAATCAACACTCTTGCAATCCCACTCTACACCCTCTCAAGTGTTAAACTAGACGTGTCTCCCTCAAGTGCTCGGATACAACCACTCCCTAGGTTCGTCAACCGACGCCACTCCTCTTGGGACGATCCCCGACTCTCGTCACACACTTCTCTCGGTGTACAAGTGTATTACAAAGTGAACTCACAATAAAGCACGAATACAACAATAGTTATTCTCTATAATGGATGAGAACTCAATTAAGCTCACTCTTAATTGTTACAACTCCCCACAACCCAATTATACAATGTATGCAAATACAATAAGCTCTATGGTTGTGTGTGTAAGTAATGAGACAATAAAATCAAATCTAAACTCAATATAAAAACTAGCTTTAAAGAATGATAATCAAATAACTAAGCAAATGTAAAGCTAGATAAGAGTTTCGAAAACTTCTTAATAGATCAAGAGGTGAAGGGAGAATAGTTGGAAGCTCAAACTTCAATAGATGATCTCCTCAAGCTCTTGTGGAATTGATTCACAAAACCGAAACACGTAAATGCTTAAAAGCTTATAAACAAACTTTAAACAAACTTAAACCCTTGTTAAACTCTTGTTTAAAAACTTCTTGGATAGGTATGAGAACTGAGATCAATAGGGCATTTATAGCATTCCAAAACCTCAGCCAAAAACCCTAAACAAAAGACCAAAAAGCCCCAAACAACGGTTTTAGAAAATAGCTGTTGGGAATGAAAAGACAGTGCGACGGTCGACCGTGAAATTCTCACGGTTGACCGCGAGCCACTTTCAAGCCTGAGAAAAGTGCAGAAACTTTAGCGGTCGACCATGGCGGTCGACCGCAAAAGTTGTTGCTGCCCATCAAGAAAAGATACAGGCGCGGTCGACCGCAAACTGATATATGAAATTGACAGTTTTGAAACAAATTTCTTATTTTAAAAGCATGTTTAAAAATATCAAATAAATTCAGAAAATTGTAAAACTTTAGGAAATGATTGTAGACATAATAATACACATGCTAAAAAAACTAGTTTTTAGAAAGGACCTCCCAAATGAAAAATATAATCATTTTACAAAATAGTCCAAAACATAAAAATATAAACACATGAGTTTTGACATTTTAGCTTAACCATGTTTTGAAAAATTACAAATGATTTTTTAGACTTAATAGAAGATGTAAACTATTGTTATGAAGTTTATAAACAATGAATATAGTATTTTATCAAAATACACATATAATACACTAAAACATGATTTTATGGAACTAAATAAAATTGATATTGATGAAATCATATAAGAGAAATATGGAGAACCTTGGTACCAAGTTTCTTAAAATAACTTGGTAGCAATGTGGCATAATCTTGCCCCTACATCCCACCTTAAAGATAGAGCCTCAACCACCCTTCACCAACTCCAATGTAGATGTAGGGACAAGATTAGGCCACATTACTACCAAGTTGTTTGGAACAACTTAGTACCAAGTTTCTTCATTTTTCTCATCATATAAATGCATATATGTATGAAACAAAAATATGTTTTCCAATTGTATTCAATTGTTTCATAGTAAAACTTGAAACCTATTAAACTAAAACATATATGTATATATATAACTATATATATACAAAACCAAAACGTGTATGTGTATATATGATTGAGCTTAAAGTACTAACACACATAATATAAACCTAAACTAAATATACCCAAGCTTGTGATCTTCAACGAAGCTCTATCTTGATACACTCACGGATGAAGCTTAAACTTAAATCTTTAACTTGAATTGCAAAGCTTCAACCACTATATCCGCCAACCTCCATTTGATATGATCGTTATGGTGCAATCCATCCAACCTCCAACTCGTTGTTTTTCTAGAATAAGTACGAAAACACAAACACTAGACAAACAATATTAGAAGTAAATTGTTTGTTAAACATCATCGAAACAAGAAGGCCAACAAGGCTAACATGTTCGGGTGTGGGGGGTATGGTTGTTTAGTTTAGTTATTTCATTTATAGCTTTTATTTTACATTCAATGCAATATTATTACCCATCCTACGAGATGGTTTTTTCCATAATAAATAGGGCTTGCACATTCTATGAATATGTGATTATATTAATACAGGATTTGTAAGGGAGCTAGCACTGCAAGGAGTTGCAAATTGCTTACCAAAATGTAATTAGTGTAGTTGTATTTTATTCCTTTAGTTGTCCACTACCATTCCATATTGCTTTTACATATGTTGATATGTTGGTTGTGCCCTAATTGTAGATGTCAATACAATTAGGTGTTATATTTTGTAAAGTTTACATCTCTATCTCACTAGAGAATAGTTTTTATTATAAAAACTCATTTTTAAACTTTGTAAGACATGGCAATAAGAGTTTATTAACCATAGAGTGGTGAGACCGACATTAACATAGCGTTAGTGTGAAAGATAAATAAACCTAAAGCAGTTAAAAGAAATGTATTTAGAACAAACGTTTAACTAGTGTTAAGGAAAGTAATTATGAGATATAGCTCATGGGGTGATGCCCAACTTAAGATTAGGGGTGATGCCCAATCTTTTGGGCTATAGTCTTAAAGAGTGGTGGTTACTTAATTAAGGTCCGATGAATATTCCCGATGAATAGCTTGGAGCCCTCCCACCACTCTTATGCTTATCTGGCTAGTTTAATTATTGCAAGTATAAATATAGAGCATCTTTTAACTATATCAAGTTTGATTATGGTAAATGATTTGTGAAATCAACCGTAGCCCTCCATCATTTTAGTTGAATACTATTAAGCTTATAAATACTATGTTTGTTGGCATATGTCAAGACATAACTATTCTATGGCTAAGTAGTATTCATCTGTATACTAGATATAAGTATAGCTTAAGTTGGTTATGTGACTTTGTTGGCATACGTCAAGAGTTTGTATAAGTAAAATTTAAGCATGTCAAGAAATAATGGGTCCAAACATGACTAGCATTTTTTGATTTGTTGGCATACGTCAAGGTCATAAAAGACTAGGGATAAAATCATATCAAGAATTACAAGAGTGTAAAAGACAAAAGTTGTCTACCAATTATTGAGTGTATCAATTTGTTAGCATACGTTAAGGTTGATGCATTCAATGATAATTGGATCTTGATTCCACTTGAATACAAGGGGTTGTTTTCCGGTCACCTCTTATAAGGTGTTGAGGGACTCGAAAAATAGTGGGAGGCATAACTTAGATAAAAATGATCCAAATCTATTTTATGTATTGAACATCTACTAAAATATTTTTTTCCTCTCTCTTTCAGACCATTATGTTTGGCTTAAAAATCATATCAGAACAGAACAAGTTAATCGATCCTAATTACATAGACTGGTTGAGAAATATTAAGAGTATATATCCAGAATTTTTAGCCTCACTCGTCAAGAAGAAGCAAGATGTTGCTTCATCTTCAGATGTGTTTATTACTCAGAATTGTTTTTCTATAAATCATATATCTTGGGTATTAGATACCGGATCAGGATCTCACATCTGTAATTTGTTACAGGGGTTGAGAAGTTATAGGAAACTTAGAGTTAGAGAGATGACCCTACAAGTTGGTAATGGTGTAATAGTTGCAGCACTTGGAGTAGGGGATTTTTATCTAGCTTTGCCAAATAGAAACGTTGTGATTTTGAAAAGATATTATTTTGTACTAACTATGATTTGCAATATAATATCCATATCTTTATTAGATAAAGATGGATATATATTCAAGTTGGAGAATAATGTTATGAATATCATATTTAATCAAAAG
>BQKN01064330.1:421858-432977 GCA_022839385.1 Asparagus kiusianus
AGATCCATTTAACTTTGAGTCTTATGATACTTGCAAGTCTTGTCTTAAAGGTAAAATGACCAAGACTCCATTTACGTGAACTGGAGCAAGAGTTACAGAGCTCTTAGGACTAATACATAGTGATGTATGTGGTCCTATGTCTACAATGGCCAAATGTAGCTATTCCTACTTTATTACTTTTACTGATGATTTTTTAAGATTTGGACATGTGTTTTTGATGAAACACAGGTCTGAAGCATTTGATATATTTATCGAGTATAAAAATGAAGTAGAGAACCAAACGAGGAAAAATGTTAAAATTCTTCGATCGGATCGAGGAGGTGAATACTTAAGCTCGGAATTCTTGGGTTTTTTAAAAGAGAATGAGATTCTCTCTCAGGTTACTCCACCCTTTACACCACAGCATAATGGCATGAAAGAAAGGAGGAATCATACCCTATTAGATATGGTACATTCAATGATGAGTAACGCTGAGTTACCTTTTTTATTTTGGGGGTATGCGTTGGAAACAGAAGTACACTTACTAAATAGGGTTCCAACTAAAGTAGTGCCTAAACCTCCGTATGAGATATGGAGTGGGAAGAAACCACATCTTAATTATATTAAGATTTGGGGATATCATGCTTATGTAAAAAAGGAAGATCCCAAAAAGTTAGAGGCACGCTCAGTATTGCATAAATTTGTAGGATATCCAAAGAATTCTACCGGATATCAATTCTACCACATCAATGTACAAAAGATAATTGTTTCTCGATTTTTTGCCTTCTTAGAGAAGGAGTTTATTGAAAAAGAAATTAGTGGGAGCATGGTAGAACTAGAAGAAATTTCAAAAATACAAATTAATACTGATAATTTAGTAGAACCCACAAACTTAGTTAAACCAGAAGAATCTCAACCACTCTACAGATATCCAAGGCGATCTCATGCACCTAAGAGATAATATGAGTTTCTCGTTGAAGGTAGCATGTTAGATGACATCATAGATGATGATGAACCTTTAAGTTATCAGCAAGCATCTTAGAGTAGGGACTCTGTTGCTTGGTATGATGCAATAAAATCCGAAATAGACTCTATGGATCTTAGACAATGCTCCTAAAGGGGTGATACACATAGGTTGCAAATGGTTGTTTAAGAAAAAGTTGTGTGTAGATGGGAAAGTAGAGACTTTTAAAGCTAGACTGGTAGCTAAAGGTTTTCGACAATGTGACACCCCAGGGTTCACACAAGGCAACAGTCCAAGGTGAAACCCGGATTGCCAAACCTGCTAAGCACCAAACACCATGCTACGATATGTTTCACCATCACAGTCACTATCTCTCTAGTGGAATCAACACATAGGTGAAGGTACTAAATAGGCACATAATGGAAGTAGAGCAAAACTAGATATACACAGAAGAAGGATAAAAATAATCATCAGTGAGCCCAACAAAATAAGATAGAGATATCTCTGAGTCTATAAAAAACCTCAAGTACAAAGAGTCAAATAAGGTACCACTATGGCTCTCAATCTCTACAAAATGAAATACAAATCTAGAATCTGACATAAACAACTAACTATGGAGTTCTAA
Organism: Asparagus kiusianus; assembly: GCA_022839385.1. Taxonomy (NCBI): domain Eukaryota; kingdom Viridiplantae; phylum Streptophyta; class Magnoliopsida; order Asparagales; family Asparagaceae; genus Asparagus; species Asparagus kiusianus. The sequence goes on from BQKN01064330.1 coordinate 423,427, forward strand.
AATAACTACTAAATAATAAATAACTTGATGGAATCTATGATAAATTCTCATCAAGCTGCGACTCTCCGTGCACCGGACTGGCTGCCTGAAAGAGGGGAAAACAACGAGCGTCAAAGCGCTATAGCGGGATCATCTCCACCTCTCCCCAGGGGAAGTGGTAGAAGAATATAAAAAAATAGAGTTAATACATATACATATGAAATCATCATAAAATTCTAACTGGAAATTAATATTTAGGAAATCACAACACGAGAGTTAGTACGTCGAGCGAAATAATCCAAACAAGGAAACCCTCATGTATATACCATGTCTCAAATTATAACTCCCTAAATACCAAATCCGAACCCTATGAATGAAAACAGTAAACCAAAAGAAAAACACTCCAAACCTCAATCAAATATCCATCTCAATTTATACTCTAAATGAAAACTCTAACATAAGAGGGATCTCATCCAAAACAAAAATCAACTATGAGCCATATCATGTGAGCCACGATCCCAAAGCAAATACCTTACTCACGGGAATCCAATATGAAATCAAAATACGACAAATAAAACTTACATGTGTGCACTCTCCATATGCAATAGCGATACTTTTGTAATATTCTTACTCAATTGCTCTACGGCAATAGGTTTTATCTCCCTATCTCGGAATACAATAAAATGATGATACTTTCGTGATATTCTCACTCAATCGCCCTCCAAAAATAGGTTTTATCTTCTTATTCTGGAATACAATGCAATATGCTATTCTCTTCATGTTCATCAACTTGAACTAGGACAAAAATACATTAACACAACATATTTTAACCATTCGTGCACGTATCTCGGTGTGCTTGTCCATATTTGGTGTTTACTGACATCTCAGGTGTTAAACAACTCATAAATATTTTATCATGATAGTACAAGGTTGAGAGGCTCGCTCAACAACTCAAATAGTCAAAACAATCATGTACAGGGCCACTTACAGATTGGCGGTCGACCGCGATTATGCGGCGATCGACCTCGACTGATTCTTGGGTTTACCTAGGTCTCGGTCCTGCACACGGTCGACCGCCGCTAGGGCATGGTCGACCTTGGGCAAAAATTATAGGTTCTCAGGCTGGGTATGTGTGTCGTGTTCATGTCGTGTTTAGGTGACTCAAACATGATTAAAACAATATGAAACTTGCATGAAAACATGTCAACAGCAGATAAGAACTTCTAGGAACAAATCCAACATATATAGCATGATTATTTGAATAAAATTCATATAAAAAATCTTAATTCTTGCACATGAACTTGAAATAAAGTACAAATCATCTTTCATCAGATTTAAACCACTTTTAAATCATTTTCATATCTTAATTACTTCTGTAAAAATCGTTCTCAAACTTTTTAACATGGAAAGACCTAGTTTTTATACATATAATACAAAGAATTGAATTTTATACATAAACTAGTCAATTTGGCTCTATAAAACATGTTAAAAACTCTTTAAAAATATTTTAAAAACTAGGAGGGGGATTAGCAGAGATGAACTCACCTGGGGTTTGTAGAAAAATGCTTAAGAAGCCAACCCAAAGAAGATCTACAAGCCAAACGCCAAAAATCCTGTGAAAAATCCACTTGAAAGCCTCCAAACATCTCTAAGAATCAAAATAGAGTTTAAAGAGGTTTTGGTGGCTGTTAGGGTTCTTAGAAAACTAAAAATATCGTGTAAATATGATATATATATTACCAGGAAATGTATATGGGCTTTAGAAAACCGAAACCAACTCAAAACAGGAAACAAGTCTCTGCAGGTTTCGCGGTCGACCGTGACGGCCGACCGACGATGGTCGACCGGACTGGATTTTCTAGTTTTTCATGTTTTTGGTCGTTGTGCATGTTTGGACTCTTTTCTTTCTCATATATGAACTTGTTCATATTCAAAATACATGGTATCATACTCATAGACCATTTAACTATATTTATCAAAATAAATATTCATAATTCATAATTAATCTCATATTAATTATATTAACATGAATTTTTTTGAGGTTTTACATTCACCCCCCCCCCCCTTAAAAGAATTTTATCCTCGAAATTCCGTAGTCGTATCGCAGAGATTAATAATATGAGAAAAGTACAAAAAGGGAGTAATCCAAACAAGGAAACCCTCATGTACACATCTCGTATCATTAATTTCCCGATTTGAGATATAAACAACATTTAAACTTAATAATCTAAAATGCGTGCATTCTCACATAACCCCTAATTAGACGGAACTAGTACGTCGGGCGAAAAATCCAAACAAGGAACCCCCCATATATATACCATATGTTCTGAATAATTAAGAGCTAAGTGTTGAATGACTCATTCTAACGTTAAATATAAGTATGACTAAGCAACACATATAATCAAATCTATCAACACATATAAGCACATTTAAATATCAACACCTTACCTGTTCAAATAGGTGCGGGTAGTCACGACGAACATCCTCCTCACGCTCCCAAGATATCTCTTCAACTCCTTGCCGGTTCCACTGAACTTTCACTAATGGAATGATTTTGTTTCTAAGCTTTTTATTCTCCCTAGCAAGAATGCATACTGGAATCTCTACGGTAGTCAAATCATCCTGAATCTCAACCTCTGGTGAATCAATCACCCTCTGCTGCTCTTCGTCACACAAATGTTTCTTGAGCATCGAAATATGAAATGCATCATGTATACTCGACATCAATGCCGAAAGATCTAATCTATAAGAAACAGCTCCAATGCGCTCAATAATCCTGAAGGGACCCACATATCTCGCGACAAACTTCCCCTGTCTACCAAATCGCTAGATGCCCTTCATCGGTGATACTTTCAACATAACTAAGTCTCCGACCTGAAACTCTAAGGGTCGTCTCCGCTGGTCTGCATAATTCTTTTGCCTACTCTGTGCAGCAAGAATGCGCTCTCGAATCAATGCCACCTTTTTTGTGGTTTGCTTAACTAGCTTCGGGCCAAGTAATAGACTATCCTCTAGTTCTGCCCAACATATAGGCGATCTGCATGGCCTCCCGTATAAAGCTTCGTACAGTGCCATCCCGATGGTAGCTTGATAACTATTATTATATGCAAATTCAATCAATAGGATATGGTCCTCCCAGTTACCTTGAAAACCTATGAAACATGCTCTCAGCATATCCTCCAACACCTGATTCACCTTCTCGGTCTGACTATCTGTCTGGGGGTGGAAAACACTACTGAATGATAATTAGCTACCAAAAGCGTCCTGAAAGCTCCTCCAGAAATAGGATGTGAAGACTGAGCCCCGATCTGATACAATCGCCTCCGGAACTCTATGCAATATGATAATCTCTCAAATAAAAATCCTCGCATATGTGTCCGCCGTATAAGTTGTTCTTACAGGTAAGAAATGCGCCAACTTTGTCAATCTGTCCACTATAACCCAGATAGAATCATTTGCTTTCTTTGATTTAGGCAACCTAACTATGAAATCCATAGAAATATCTACCCACTTCCACTCGTGAATGGGTAAAGGCTGTAGGGTTCCTGCAGGTCTCTGGTGTTCTTCCTTGACTTGCTGGCAGGTAAGACACTTAGCCACGTAGTCTAAAATCTCTCTGCACATACCACTCCACTAAAAATATCTCTTCAGGTCCTTATACATTTTCGTCGTGCCCGGGTGCACTGTATATCTGCTATGATGTGTCTCGTCAAAAAGTTCCCTCTTCAGTTGTACATTATTCGGCATGACAATCCTACCCTTCATCTGAAGGCCTCCATCTACTCTAATAGTCCAATCATCATTAGGCTCCTTGGAAATCTCCCTATTACGGGTTTAAATCCAAGAATCCTCTAACTGAGCTCCTACTACTCTATCTCTCCAAGGTGGCAGCATTGATAAAGCTCTTAAGAAAACACATCTCCCGTCAATCACTAGCCTGAAATCATAATGGCTGAGGGTATAAAGATCCCGATATAGTGAACACCTCAAAGCCGCTAGCCCGCGATGACGCTTCTTGCTCAATGCATCTGCTACTATTCTCACCTTTCCCGGATGGTACTGCAAAGCGAACTCGTAATCCTTTATAAACTTTATCCACCGTTGTTGTCTTTGATTGAGTTCCTTCTGTGAAAAGAGGTACTTTAAACTCTGGTAATCTGTGAATAACTCAAACTGTACTCCGTAAAAATAATGTCTTCACGCCTTCAATGCAAAGACCACTGCTGCTAGCTCCAAATCATGCGTGGGATAATTTTGCTCATGAGTCATCAACTGTCTCGAGATATAGGCTATAACTCTCTGGGTCTGCATCAATACTCCTCCAAGACCCGATAAGGATGCATCAGTGTAGACAACAAAAGTATTATCACTACTAGGAATAATCAATACTGGTGCTGAAGTCAACTTAATCTTCAATGTCTCAAATGCATTCTAGAAATCTGTGCTCCAAATGAACTGTACACCCTTTTTAGTAAGGTGTGTAAGTGGCATGGCAATCTTCGAGAAATCTTGAATGAATTTTCTGTAATAGCCTGCCAGACCTAAGAAGCTACGAATCTCTGTAACCTTCTTCGGTGGTTCCTAATCAAGTACGGCCTCTAATTTAGCCGGATCTACTGCAATGCCCTCTCGGCTAATGACATGGCCTAAAAATCTGACCTTCGATAACCAGAATTCACATTTGCTGAATTTTGCATATAGCTGGTGTTCCTGCAAAGTCTACAATGTCAACCTCAAATGTTGCTCATTCTCTGCCTCCGATCTCGAATAGATAAGAATATCGTCAATGAAAACTATCATGAATTGGTCCAAGGATGGACGGAAAACCCGATTCATTAAATCCATAAATACGGCGGGTGCATTGGTCAGCCTAAATGGCATGACAAGAAACTCGAAACACCCGTATCGAGTCAAGAAGGCGGTCTTGGGAATATCAATCTCCCAAACCCGCAACTGATGATAACCGAAACGAAGATCTATCTTCGAAAAGCACTAAGCTCCTAGCAACTGGTCGAACAAGTCATCGGTCCTCGGTAATGGGTACCTGTTTCGGATAGTGACCTTGTTCAACTTGCGATAATCAATGCATAATCGCATACTCCCATCCTTCTTCTTCATAAAGAGGACCGGTACTCCCCACGGAGAGTGACTCCGTCGAATGATACTCTGAGATAACAACTCATCTAGATGGATCTGTAGCTCTCTCATCTCAGCAGGCGCCATACGGTAAGGAGCTCGGGAAATTGGCGTGGTGCCTAGCTGCAACTCTATGCAAAACTCAACCACTCTTACTGGAGGTAATCCCGGTATGTCCTAGAAGACATCCTGGTACTCTGAGACTACTCACATCTTACTCAAATCTGCACCCCGATCCTGCAATGTCACCTCCTCGACATGTGCCAGATATGACTCCGCAAATTGGTTGCCTCTGGAGGTTGCTACCACTAACTTGGATCCATCATAGGCTCACAAACTGACTGTCTTCATAAAATAGTCGATACTCACATGGTAGGAAGATAATCAATCCATACCAAGGATGACATCAAACTCTGACATAAGCAACATGATCAAGTCTATAACGAACTCGGACTCATCCAAACTAACAATACATCTCCTACAAACACTCAATAAAAGAGACATCGCTCCTAAGGGAGTGGATACCGATATAGGAAAATCTAATGGTTGTGCCACAAGCTGAAGTCTAACTGCAAAATTGTAGGAGATAAAAGAGTGCGAAGCACCAGAATAAAAAAGAATATGTGCTGGAAAGGAATTCACAATGAATGTACCTTCCACTACAGCCCCGCTCGCGTCGTGATCGTGAGGAACAACCGCGTACACTACCCGTCTGCTGTACTATATCACCTAGAACATATGGGACTATCTATCCCTGCTGGGTCTCCTGAATCGCTCGAACCTGTCCCTCAATCCTCGGGACTGCTAGAGGTGCCTCTATCCTTAATTACTGACCCTGACTGCATCCCAAAATGCGATTCTGATGATGATGATGCTGCTTATTCATGCCTTACCGGCCTGCTATGGGTGCACTGCAGCACTCTGCTGCTTTATGTCCGAGCTTCTTGCAGTTGAAACAAGCTCCAAGAAATCGGTGCTGCTACTGTGCCCTCTGATTTTGCTGATGGCCCTTCTTATAGGGGCCCTACTGCTGTGGACCCTTACCCTGCTGCTGGGGTCCTCCTGAGCCTGGAAAAGGTCTCTTACCTTTACCATTATCCCCAGACTATCCTGACTTGGCATTTCTATCTTTGCCCTTCATGACTATACTAGATATCAGCGTCTATTACTTCCCGCACTGAACAGAACCTCCGAGATACTAGGTATCAGCGTAAACCTGGGCGAAGTCCCATCATGAACATTTGAACCTTCCTCTCCTCGGTGTGCCACATGCCAGTGAATCTAAGAAGTGATATGAACTTACTCTCAAAATCTGTCACCAACACATCTCCCAGCTCCAATCGAACCAGCTCTAACTCCTTCCCACCTTTCGCTGCAGTCGAAACATACTGCCCACCAAAGAAGTACACAAATGTCTCCCACGAGGCTGTCAACCTCTGTTCGGGAGTAAAACAAAGCTGATACCATCCTCCTGCGTCACCCTTAAGACTGAAAGCTGCTAACGTTTGCTTCTGCACAGTATTCACATTAAGCATGTCCAGAATGTTGCTTACATCCTCCTTCCATTTGTGTGCCGTAATGGAGTCTGTCGAACCATGAAACTCTGGAGCCTTCAACTTCTGGTACCTCTCTACCAAACGAAGCCAAGCCTCCTACTCAGCCACTCCATCATCAACTGGAGGTGGTGGTGTGACTACAGGTGTTCCCTATGGCATCTCCTCTTGAATGGGAGTTCCTTGTCGAACCTAATGTGCTAACTGCTCCTCAATAGCTGTCAGTTGAGCTGCTAACGGTGCTATGAGATCTACCAAGTACTGCGGAGCCTACTGTGGCTCGGGTTCTCTATCGACTTGCTCAGCTCCTAGGCATGAGTACCTCGACGTCCATAACTTTTTCCTAACATCTATAATATAGAAGTAGAGCTTATTACGTAGTAAATAAGATCTTAAGTAGAAAAAGATATAACGTATACCAATAAGTAAATCATATCGCATATTACTCATAGCATGCCTTATTATTCAAAGCAAATAGTTCATAAAAAAAATTTGTAATTTTCTGCGTACATATATAATACGTCCTCACTCATACTAGAAATTTCTAGCGGACTGTATACATGATTCCTAGGAAACTCTATCCTAACTCCACAATATTACACAGGGATGATCCTAAGGATATTAGAACTAGAGCACTGATACCAACTGTGACGTCCCAGGGTTCACACAAGGCTGTAGTCTAAGGTGAAACCCGGATTGTCAAACCTACCAAACACCAAACACCATGCTACGACATGTTTCACCATCACAATTACTATCTCTCTAGTGGAGTCAACACATAGGTGAAGATACTAAACAGGCAAATAATGGAAGTAGAGCAAAACCAGATATACACAGAAGAAGCATGAAAATAATCATCAGTGAGCCTAACAAAATAAGATAGAGATATCTCTGAGTCTGAAATAAACCTCAAGTACAAAGAGTCAAATAAGGTACCACTATGGCTCTCAATCTCTACAAAATAAAATACAAGTCTAGAATTGGACATAAACAACTAACCATGGAGTTCTGAAATAACTACTAAATAATAAAAAACTTGATGTAATCTATGAAAAATTCTCATCATCCTACAACTCTCCGTGCGCCGGATTCGCTGCCTGAAAGAGGGGAAAACAACGAGTGTCAAAGCGCTATAGCGAGATCATCTCTACCTCTCCTCAGGGGAAGGGGTAGGAGAATATAAAAAATAGAGTTAATACATATACATATGAAATCATTCATAAAATTCTAACTGGAAATTAATATGTAGGAAATCATAACACGAGAGTTAGTACGTCGAGCGAAATAATCCAAACAAGGAAACCCTCATGTATATACCATGTCTCAAATTGTGACTTCCTAAATACCAACTCCGAACCCTATGAATGAAAACAGTAAACCAAATGGAAAACGCTGCAAACCTCAATCAAATATCCATCTTAATTTATACTCGAAAAGACAACTCTAACATAAGAGGGATCTCATCCAAAACAAAAATCAGCTATGAGTCATATCATGTGAGCCACAATCCTAAAGAAAATACCCTACTCATGGGAATCCAATATGAAATCAAAATACGACAAATAAAACTTATATGTGTGCATCTCCATATGTAATAGCAATACTTTTGTAATATTCTTACTCAATCGCTCTACGGCAATAGGTTTTATCTGTCTATCCTGGAATACAATGAAAGAACGATACTTTTGTGATATTCTCACTCAATCGCCCTGCGGAAATAGGTTTTATTTCCCTATTCCTGAATACAATGCGATATGCTATGCTCTTCATGTTCATCAACTAGAAATAGGACAAAAATACATTAACACAACATATTTTAACCATTCGTGCACGTATCTCGGTGTGCATGTCCATATCTGGTGTTTACTAACATCTCAGGTGTTAAACAACTCATAAACATTTTATCATGATAGTACAAGGTTGAGAGTCTCGCTCGACAACTCAAATAGTCAAAACAATAATGCACAGGGCCACCTAAAATTATAGGTTCTCATGCTGGTTTTGTGTGTCGTGTTCATGTCGTGTTTAGGTGATTCAATCATTATTAAAACAACATGAAACTTGCATGAAAACATGTCTATAGTAGATAAAAACTTCTGGGAACAAATCCAACATATATAACATGATTATTTGCATAAAATTCATATCAAAAATCCTAATTCTTGCACATGAACTTGAAATAAAACACAAAATATCTTTCATCAGATTTAAACCATTTTTAAATCATTTTCTGATCTTAATTACTTCTGTAAAAATCGTTCTCAAACTTTTTAACATGGAAAGACCAAGTCATTATACATATAATACAAAGAATTGACTTTTATACATAAACTAGTCAATTTTACTCTATAAAACATGTTAAAAACTCTTTAAAAATGTTTTAAAAACTAGAAGGGGGATTAGCTAAGATGAACTTGCCTGGGGTTTGTAGAAAAACGCTTAAGAACCCAAACCAAAGAAGATCTACAAGCCAAACGCCAAAAATCCCGCGAAAAATCAACTTGAAAGCTTCCAAACTTCTCCAAGAATCAAAATAGGGTTTAAAGAGGTTTTTGTGGCTATTAGGGTTCTTAGAGAATTGAAAATATTATGAAAATATGATATATATATATATATATATATGGGAAAAGTGAATCTAATGTGACACCCTAGGCTCCCACCTAAGGACGCGGCCTAGAATCACATCATTTCCTAAAAAAAATTTGTGATCCGCTCCGTTGAACTTGATCTACACGTTCTTAAACTCAAATACACCGATTTTAGGGTGAACATGTTGTGTTTTGACCATTCGTTGAGCCGTGCAAAAAATTCTATTCATTCGAAACCGTTAAAATTACAGCGAGTGGATAAAGGGTCAAAACACGACGGGTTTACCCCAAAATC